>CM021108.1:466001180-466100343 GCA_007115665.2 Sequoiadendron giganteum
TGCCAAACTTACAATAATCATTGTCCCTTGGTCGTCAATTTTCCTTGAGTGCCCTCAACCTCATCCTCAACACTGATATTGACCTTGTTTTCACTCCTCCATACTCTTACTCGGCGTTGGTATTGACCTTGTTTTCACTCCTCCAAACTCTTCATCGGTGCTGGTATTGACCTTGTTTTAACTCCTCCAAAATCTTCCTTAGTGTTGGTATTGACCTTTCACTTCTCCAATTTGACGAGCTACAACTTGGTTTCATTAGGTTTTAGAATATTTTAATTAAATTTAAAATTATGGTGCCATTTAGAGTAGTGAATATAAAGAAATCCAATCCTATTATAGTCATGAGGGAAATAATAAAACTCCTAGGATACTTTTTGAAACCATTTTCCTTGGTTAAAGGGAGGCCATAAAATATACCTTTGGATTTTTTCAATCTTCAAATATGAGGATTTGCAAGGTTCTTAGCAAGATGAGTAATGGAAATGAGTGCAACAAGAATTTTCGAACACACATGGAATCTCCTTGCCAAAGAAATCGGCTTCATAATTTAATATGACAATTTTTCTCATCTCTAGAAATGATATGTTTCCTTAAAGAGGAAGGAGAAACCTAAAAGGTAAAAGAGATGCTTAGGAATCTCAACACTTCCTTATGATCAACCCCCTTCTATCCATAGGAATTGAGCCAATTGGGCTTGGCTAAGAAGGATTTCCTATAACATTGAGTTTTATGCCACTATATATTTGACCTTAAAGCTTTCTAGAAAATATCTAGGCATTGAATATCCTAAATAATATCTAGTTTGTCCTCCAAGAGAGTGAGAAAGGAGTCATTAGAAAAATTACCATTGAATAGTTGGGCTATAGAGTTAGGAAAAGTAGCATCTTTAATAAGGTTCCATGAAATACTATTAGCCAAAAGATATCCAAAGGATTCCATAAAAAACACATATAAAGTAGGAGCTAAGGGGAAAACATGAAAAATTGAATGAAAACACCCAAAATCCTCAAATTTATGTCCACTCATGGTAATACAAGTATAACCATCATAACTTATTTTTGAAAAAAAGTAAAAAAAATTGAGGAAAAAATCCTAGATGACATAACTAGTCCAATTCAACACTAGAGGTAGAAAGAGATTAATAAAATTACCACAAGTTTTAAGTAGAAGTAAACTGCCATTTTCAAGTACTAATGCTAGTATGAAATTGTGACTAGCTAAATGGAAAGAAAATTAGAAAATTGTAACCAACATTTAAGTGGAAATAATTAAAAGTAACCACACGTTTTGCATGGTTGAACCAATTTAAAAATTTAGCCAAAGGTGATAGTAAGAAAATTAAAATGCACTTTTATGAAATATTTAGTCTAAGAGCCAAATTTGGATGGCAAAGTTAGTAAGAAGTAGTGTCTAAAGTGAAAAATTAACCATGAAATCATGGCAAATAGAGCATACAAAATATATTGGAAAAGTCAAGAGAACTTATATCAACACATAAAAACACTCAAAATAATAATTATATCATACAGTTCATTTGGGAATATATTACAATATGGCTTTTACAAAGCCTTTCAAATATACCTTCCCATTTGAACTACTATCTTATAAGAATATAACTAATTATTTAATAACAAAAATAAACAAGCTAGTAAGGTGAATTTATTAATGTAATCTTAATATTCCAACACACTCCCTTAAGTTTTACATTCCACACAACAAAACATGTTGATTGAAACAAACAAATATATATAGGCTAAGCTAACATCATTCGATTTTTCTTTAAGTTCTCACTCAAGAACATCATTGGCTCGAGTTATAGAAGTCCACACTATGTGTTCCTTTTTCTTACAATAATAACATTCATTTTTATTTTTTAATTATTATTACCTCATGAGTATAATACATTCTCATGTTGAGAATCAACTTTTAAATCTTTTCCATTACTATTTTTTCTTCTCCTAATAGGGCCAAAATCACATCTGGTTGTGTTTGAGAAGTTATTGGACTAAGCATAGAAATAACATTGTTTTATTTTCAAACTATTTAACAAAATATCCTTAGCATCTTCATCATCTAATAGAGCCTTGAATTGTACCAGTTGTCTAATGAGAGATCTCAAATTTATTATGTGATTAGACATAGTGATTATATCTCTCATTTTGAATCTAAATAGTTGAAGTTTTAGGAAAAAATTCACATTAACTATTTTTGCTCCAAATATTTTATTGAAATTATCCCAAATTTCCTATGATGATTTATCTAAATCTATATAATAAAATTTAATGTTAGAAAGGGAAAGACCAATAATATATTTGACTTTATCATCTGTTTTATGTCATTCCAATAACTTATTTGCATTTGTAGGTGGTGTTTTGTTCCCATGCATGATTCTCTATTATTCATTTATTGCATTTGCATTTTTGTTTTCCAAGTATGAAATCTAAAACAATTTTTTTTGTTTAAAAGAATCTTTCTCTTAAAAATATGAACTAAAAATATTTCAAAAGTTTAATGTCAACCTTATCACTCTAAATTGTAAAAATTGAACATCCCTTACAAACCTTGTAACCAAGTTTGAACCACTCTCCAATTCAGTTTTCCTCATCATAAACATTGACACCATTTTACTATTCTAAACAACTTATTGAATCCTCTTATGCATCAAACTTATTTAATTGTTTCAAAAAAGACAAAAAAAATATTTGAAAATGACTTTTCAAACTTCACACTTCCTTCTTATTATTACCAAATGCTATTATTTTAAATGAAAAACACATGAATGTTATAAATGCATTATTTCTATAAGGAAACAAACCATATATCTCTTTTTAATGACCAACTTAAAGCAGATTGCAAATAGAAACTTGGCCATTGTATAAAACATTAAAAAATTGATATCAAAGAATAAAAAAAACTACAAGAAAGACCTAGGATAGGCTAGAGGCCCACATTAGAACATTCATCACAAAGCAGCTAGCCTTTACAGTGATTTTGCACTCGTTGATTCCCTAAAGAAAATATTATCTTGAGTATAATCCATCATAGTCACATATGATCACATCATTCTTGACCATTTGATATCATGAAAAACTTCCAAAATCTAGTATTCAAATAACCCATATCATCAAAAAGACAAGTTCCATTGGGGTGAAATGAAAAGGTCATACCAAGCATATAGGTCTCATTGATGAAGTTCCATCGACAAGAAACCTGTCTTGTCTCACCGATCAAAGCACAAGGAGTTGTATCGGCCAAACCAACACCATCAGAGTAAGATCCCCGAGTCAACCCGAGTGCATTTGTCTCGCCGATGAAATATCATCGCCGAAATACTCATCTTGTCTTTCCGAAAAAAAAGAAGAAACATACTATCACCAAGACAAACGCTATCAGAATGAGTTCAAAATGTCCTCCCGACCCACAATGTCATGCTGATAAGATTACATTGGCAGGAGTCTTGGTGACATACTTGAGATCAAAGGAATAATCATCGGGGAGACTTATAACATCGACAAAATTATTGAATATCTTAGCAATACACCATGTCTTGCCGATGAAGACACAAACAAATCAAGATAGTCGTCGGGGTGACTCTTGGCAACATTTATATGAATCAGATGGATAGATTATGTGATATCAGTGTAATGTCTCCTCGACAAAAAGAATGTTTAATGAAATTTAGTCAAGCCTGAATAAAAGGATCGCCCAAAGTTTCAATTGTCTTGCCAATAGAACATTTGATGTGACAGTTGGAAAATTCAAAGATCAACTACACTCGTGTTCAAAGCTAGGACATTAATGGTAATATTACGACCAAATGTGTTCATGATTTCTTGAATTGAGTATAATACATCATAGTTGTTGGTTGTTTTTATTGCAACCGGGCTGATCTTCTAATCTACCTATAGAATTTCCAATTCCAATCAAAGGCAACTCGAAGGACCTGGACCAATTGATGAGGATTTTAATAAAACTCCTACACTTTGGGATTTGCAAGACCCGAGAGGGTGATCCCTTAATGTGTTTACAACCTCTGCACCATTATTATAAACAACATTAGCAACAACAGATAATCTCATTTAATAGCTCAACATAACAAGATAATACTGGATAGAATTGGTTGTTCATCAATATTATCAACTATTTGGAGCATGATATAATTACAATAACATTTCATAGTATAAGATAGTCATTGATTTGCAATTTGTAGCAAGCTATAAGTAAAGACAAACAAATACTGAACCTCATGAATAAGTACAACTTAGACTAGTGCCATATACCATTGGAGGAGTCAAATTCATGAGCATTTAAGGGTTCATGACAGATTCAACACATAACATGTAATATCCTTGACAACATTGCTTTACAATCTCATCAACGAGAATTCTAACCCAATACTACTTATCAAATCCTTACAAAAAAACATATCCACCTACAATTCTATTCAGGAATTTTAATTAATTCCTTGAATTAAAGCTAAAATGAGAATCATACACACCACAACAGTGAGATGAATGAAATAACCCTTGATCATTTTATTCAATATTGAAATATTCTTGTACAATGGAGACACATGAGTTCAAAATAAATCATTTCAATTCAAATGCTAGTACTGTCATAAAACACAAAATCCCCATGAATTCAAGACTTACTACAGAATGACTCAAAACCTAAATTGCATTTTCTCCAAAACCATTAGACTTTACAATTTTCTTTGCAACTTCACCTAGAATCAACCAAAAATGTCTAACTTGCTAACTCGTACTTTTGGCCTTGAAATCCTTCTTATAGAAAATGAAGGATGAAACAAGCATTGGAGCAGAAGTACACATGTCACCAACAGCTTGGACCACCTTGTGATATTTCAAAAAATTGTTATAACAGCTGATCCCCAGAGAATCTTCCCGTTCATCCTACCTACTGAGAATGGTTGATGCAGCAACAAAAACTTCAAGAATCCCATGCCAAGATTGTCATAAAAAAAATTGGAATTTTTTGTAACTGCAATAGCTGAGTTGTTAATCGCCAATATCCAACTCTGGTTTACTCTTCCTCTGTTAAGTATACATTTACCCATCTCTAGTATTCTTCATCAATTGACCAATCAAAATTAATTACCTCATTCACCTTAACACTATAAGGTGTGTACTTAATCACCACTTGGTTTTCTTCTCTCTCAAAAGATTCCAAAAATGAGTTGGTACTAATGATCTTGTCCATACATCTCACCAATAGGCCATAATCTGAATCATCACAAATTAATTTAATTTGTGTATAGATGACCTCATTTTCTCTATTCTGCCACTGTTGCAATGATTTAACATTTCCTTGCTCATCAATTATATTAGGTAAAGAGGCATCACTCCAATCATCAAAATAATTTACCAATTCTCTAATTTTCCTACTCAAGTCATCTGGTAAGGCCTGAAAACCTTGCAGTGACTTAACTAACACTTGAGTATGCCTCAATGATTGGGGCCTATTATTTGTATCAAACCTTGAGGCTTTGTACATTATGTCTAAACCATTGGCTCTGGGGACCCACTTCTCAATTAAGGGTAATACTACCTCCTGATCCCTATTAGTATTCTTTATTGAATCCAATAACAAAGAATATAAAGAATACACTGATGGAAATATGCCATCAACCTTTTCATTCAAATGTCTCAAAACTGTGTCAACAATCTCACCCTGTTTTACAAGTGTTCCCTCCTCACTTGCCTTCAAAGCTGTCTGTAACTTTGCAATCTTATGCATTAATTTCTTCTTTGTGGGATCAACAAAGTATTCAATCTCTTCCCCAATTGGCTCTAATGCAGGATTGAGGGAAGGAGTTTGGCTAGGGGACCCTGGTGTAGGAATAATTGGAGAAGTAAGAGGCACTGATCCTGATGTGGAAGGCAATGCTATAATACTTGGAGAACTTGATGTCTCTCCAACCTGGCTGTATTTCATCCTATCCACCTTAGTTTTCAACTCAACATTCCTTTGCTGCACCTTTTTGTACTCTCCAATTATGAAATTATACTTCTCCATTAGGCTCTTCTTTTCAGCCTCCTCTCTCTCAGCAATCTTCTGGGCCAATTTTGCCACATTCACAATTAAGTTAGTAGCCTCTCTAGTTGAGGTCTCTAAGGCTCTCTTTATTATTAACCCTCCCTTTAGGTTTGGGTTAATGTTAGTGATATCAGGCTTTATTCCTTGAGGAGCTAAAGCCCAAACTGTTAAAGTCTCATATTCTTCACTGAAGGCAGAATCCTGTAATGCTGCCTTGACCTCTTCCTCAGAATCCTATAGGGGATGCTTGGAATTTAGAATAGCATTAAATGCTACTGCATATGCTATGTCCCATTCAGGAAAAATTAACACACCAGCTCGAGTCACTAGTTTTCTGCCCTCCTCAGGAGTGATGTTCTTAAAATCTTCCATCAATTCAGATTTCACTTCATCATCATTCTCCTAATTTGACCTTTTAGGTCTTAACTCTCTTCTCCTCTTGCATTTGTCTTGATATTCCTTTAGCCTCATTCTCCATACCAATTGTAAGAAGACCAAAGTCTTGACAAATGCATCATCATATAAAAATTCCTTACATGCCTCCTACCTGGCATCTTGCACACACTTCCCTTTCATATCCAAATCAGATAAGACCAATTCAGCTGGCCTAGGAGGAGAAGGCATACCAACTTGCATATCTTGGTCCGTGACCATAATTTCATCCATCAGATCCTCCTGTACTTTCTCAATCCTTTGCCTCTTAGGGCTTGGATCTGATGGTGGTGGTGAAGGACTATCTTCCAGTGATGAGTCCAAATCAATGATTTTGATTCCCCCAGGTGCTTTGAATTTTGGACCTGGTTGTGCTAATGCTTTCATGATTTGTTTTCCTTTTTTATCTTCTTCTTCCTCATCAGTATTGCCATTTTTTTTTCTCTTATAGAGAGGCCACTTCACTGTAGGTTGGTATGTTGGCCTCATTTTAGTAGGCTTGGAATTTGTCTCCTATGTACCTTGATCCAACTCCAAGTTTATCTTTTTTGTCATTAAGGTGCCCATGGTTTCCTTGAAGTTGTCCACCAAAAAGTCAATTTTCTTGTGAAACGGGCTAAAATCCATCAATGGATCATATTTGGGATCCATTTTGTGCACAATGGCTAATAACTTATCATAAGCTATCCATTTATCCTTGCTAAATTCCTCCTTATTCAAATCAAACTCATTCCTAATCAGATCCTTAGGAAAGTTGAATTCATGCACAAACTTGCCACCTTTTATTCATTGTCTGAAAAGGGCAAAAAATCCCCCAGGATCATGCTGCCGCTTGGGACCACACCTCAGATGGTAATCATCAAGGTTCCTTTACTTTTCCCTATAAGGTTGTCCTCATGGATACAACCAATCTGCCACATAACCTCTGAAAATCCTAGTCTAGGTGGCACATTGTATGGCAAGATATGCAAAGTCCCTTGGAAACCATACACTCTCAAGACAGTGCTATCTGGGTATGGGATAATGTCATCCCAGTTGTGAAAAATTCTCAATTCAAGCTTCCTTCCCTTTGATCCGAGGAAGTCATGTAACTCCTCAAGGATTCTAGGTACATTTACCATCAACCTAGCCCTCAATCTAGAGGCAAAACAGTTATCAAATTGCACAAAACTGGCACTCTCCCTGTTATAAGATAGGTCTGTAGTCCATGCCTGCACTGGCAATCTTTCTCCATTAACCGTTTGGCTTAACTCCATCTTCTTAGAGAAGAAATCAGAATTCTTGTACAAGAACATGTACATCGACATGGAATACCAGAAGTATGGAGTGGCTGCATCCTTTTGTTGCAACTTTAACAACCCTTCATGTATCTTTTCGGCCGAAAAGGAAGAAAAATCATAGATTACTGAGAAGTTTGGGTGTTGTATTTGCACCCCCATAAGCATATAGGCTATTCGCATCACCGTATTAGGGTTGAAACCCAAAATTTGGAACAATGAGTAAAAGGTGGCCAAGAAGTGATTTGCAAAACAATTTAGCTTGAAAGGCTCTTGGTCACTAGGGCTGATATAGAACTTTGAACCTCCTGTGCTTGCTAGATGAGGTGAGAGTAGTTTAACCCTGAAAAGTGCCTTTGACCTTGCATACTCCTATTTTATCTCCTCAAGATCAATATGAACCAAGAATGGGCTAGGCTCACTCAGGTCAAAAACTTCTTGAAATTATTCCTTGTTGATTCTCAACATAACCCTTCCATCATTATCTCTAATTAACCGTGTAACAGGGTCATAATGTGCAACCACTTCCCTAAGAAAATCCACATCAGGAAATAAATTAGGTACCACCAGCTTCCCCATCTCATACTTCCATCTATTTGAAAAGGGGTGGGGCAAATTCCTCTGTGCATACCACAACCTAAACATCTCTAGACCTATCATGGGAACCCTAGAATCAACAATGTTGGAGCAGTTATATACTACCCCCCTCCCCCAGGGCTCTTCCACACATCAAGTAAGTCATCATATAAATTTCTGGGTAAATAGTCAACCTGGCTAGAATGCTTCTTTGACGGTGACATCCTAGGTAAACTAGGGCTTCCTTGATATTTCAAACCTTTAAACAAACTAGTGCTAAACAGAAAAATGAGACTACATATTAGAACCTTGCAATCTCTCACAATTCAAACTAACCTATAGCCCTAGAACAATTATCAATAATCTCTCTGACAAGTACACCACAATGTTCCCCAAATTCTCAATCAAATTAGCCAAGAAGTATAGAAAATAACTCATGGATTTACGCTTTGTAGAAACCCAAATCCTTGCTGTCGTAACTTCATCCTTGGCTCTGAAATTGCTTCACAAAGATGTTTGAATGCTTTGTGATAACAATAGGGTAGTAGAATAGTCTCTTTATGTTGATCAAATCAATATAGTAAATGTCTCGTCTACCATTAAAGCTTGTTCGCATGTTGGACAATTGGCTCCAATTGAATTAGATGCAAATTCAAATATCAGCCGTCGATCTTTCACTTATGTCAGATCATTGAACGGTTGCAAAAACAAGCTGACATGATCTCCATCATGACAGCAAGGGCCCACAATATTATGCATCGCCAAAGAAATCCATGTGGCGCTCGCCTGTGATATCATGATCAATAAAGATCTTGCAACTTCTAATCACGTGATGGCAGGCAACTGTAGATTTCAACCATCGACAATCCTGTTCACTCAACACAGTCGCCAGCTTTGTCACTAACCATCAAGCACCTTTTCCATCTAGATTATAACATCGCCATTGATTTGAAGCACATGCATCTTGTAACCACTTTAGTAATCTAGTATATAACATATTAAAACCCAATAGATATATTAAAGCACTTTCATCATCCCTTCGACACTGCCAGATGAGACACGTGGTGCTTGCTCGTGATATCATAATTGGTTGAGACTTTGTGGTGGGGTCATCGCGGGATGGCAAGGAACGACTGCGATCAAACAATGGTTGATCAACGGTCATTAAAAGTTATTCCCTGCACAATATAAAACATTTATTAAAGGCATAAGGGGACATCACCTAGGCCAATGACAAAAAATGGCTTAAGTTGTTTTTAAACATGGGGGCACAGGGCCAACTTAGAATAGGGAAAAATAAAGTCAGGCAAAAAAATTAAAACATTAAATCAAAAGGGGCCCAACTTAGATGAAGTGATGGGCATAAGTTGTTTTAAAACCCCCTCTATAAAGTAACAACCAAATAGATCCCACCCAAGGCGTAAGATAAAACATGGGTTTTTCATGAAAACAAAAACAAAAACTTAGTGATAATAGATTTCCATAATCCATGAAGATTTGTTGAAAGTGTTTCTGGATTAGATTGTGTTTGTTTTTTTGAATCAATGTTTCAGATCACACTCCATGATCCATCATTAGGATATGAGAGAGCATAACAAGTAAAATGAATAGTTGCAAACCAAGAATTGAATAAAAAGGAAGAGGGAGGGGGTAAAGAAAGGTAGGCACAAGAACCAAGGATGGAGAGAAATATGTAAAACAAAAAAATATAAAGGAGTAAAAAATAAAACCAAAATCAAATGGAGGAGAAGCAAGCAAAAATAATACAAGAAAATTTAGAATTTTTAATAAATAAGGAAAAAATAAAAGCAAATAAATAAAAAAATGAAGTAAACATAAAGAGACAAACAAGAAAAAACTAAAATTGACAAAATCTAAAGAATGTAAAGCAAGCAAATTATAAATAAACAAGCAAATAAATAAAAACAAAAGAATGAAAATAAATATAAAAAAATGAAATAAGAAGAAGACAAAAGATAGTAAAAACAAGGAAAAATCAAAAAAGAAAAGCAAGCCAAAAAATGAAACAAAATTACTAAAGAATAATAAATAAAGTAAAATAAAGAACACAAGCAAGGAATAAAAAACATATAAATATCATTATCTATAAATTATATAATTATATATATAATTTATAAATAACCAAGAATCTAAAAATAGACAAATAATTTATAAACATATATAGATTATAAATTATATGTTAACATATAGCTTATAAATTATATGTTAACACAAAAATTATAATTAAATGAAAAAATAATAAATTAAAAATAAATATATATAAAATAAGAAAGAAACATAAAATTTAACCAAGGAGACTTTCAAAATTAAATTAGAAGCTTAATTTTAAATAAATGTATAAAATAGAAATACAAATAAATTGTTAATTATATGTAAATAAACATATAATTTAAAGGACAAGATAAAAAATTAATAAAAACAACAAATAAAATAAATAAATAAACAAAAATAATAAATAAGCATAAAAGAAGTAAAAAACATGAAAATAATAAATTAAGAGAAAAAAAAAGAAGTAAAATAGTATAATATAAATAAACAAAAAATAATAAAAAATGTAAGTAAATAAACATATAATTATAAGAATAAACAAAAATTATAATAAAGGATTTCTGTAAATAAATGTATTGATAAAAAATAGTAAAAATTAAATGAACTAAAAAATAAAATATTAAAAATCCAAAGTTTAAAAGAAAAATATTTTATAAAAAGCATAACAATAAATTAGGCATAAACAAACAAAAAATTAATAGGAATAAAATTTAAAAATAAACATATAATTTTATCAATAAACAAAATAAATTAGAAGAAAATAAATTAAAATATATAATATATAAAGAGAAAATAACCAAATAAGAAATATGTTTTAAATTATAACAAATTTAAAAAAAGAATAAATTATAAAGAGATAATAAGTATATAAATTATAATTTATAAGTAAACATAAAATTTATAAATTATATGTTTACATATAAATTATACATTATAAATTATAAATAATTAATCAGAAAATAAATTGTACAAAAATATAAAATTACAAATAAGAATATATAAAAAATGCTAAAATTTAAAATAAATTAACAAGAAAATTGAAAAGAGATTAAAAACAAACAAAAAATTTAAAAGTAACAAGTAACTAGCAATTGCACATTGGTGTGCAATGGGTACGTCGAAGAGGTGTGAAAGGTATTTTAGAGAAAAATTGATCTATTTTTTATACATTTGTGTAGTACATGAGGTCAATTGGTAGGTTATTTAGCCAATGATATGTTTGTGCAAAAAATGTCTCAATGGAGAAATGATAAGTTCTAACCAACTATGCATCCACTTACAAAACCTTTGAATTAGGAAGATAATCAAGCTCCATTACTCGAATCATATTAATTTTGCAATAGGAAGAGAGGAAGAGAGAGAGAAAGAGGGGGGAGATCAAGAGATGGGTAATGAGATTGAGATAAAGAGGAAGATAGATATGTAGAGAGAGAGAGAGAGAGAGAGAGAGAGAGGTGATATATAAAGAGAAGTAGAGTGAGGAAGATATATATGGTAGATAGATGGAGAGATAATGAGATAGAAATAGAGAGAGATGAAAGAAGAAATATGGAGATAGAGATAAAGGGGAAAAAATATATAAATATAGAGTTCTAGGAAGAGTGAGAAGGAGAGAGAGACATGTCTAGAGATAGAAAGAGACAAATAGATAGATAGGGGGTAGGGAGGGAGTGAGTGAGGGAGATATGGGGAGAGATAGAGAGAGGGAGGAAGAGAAAGGGAGAGAGATAGGTAGAGGAGGGATATAGAGAAGATGGGGAAGAGAGGGAGAGAGATAGGTAGAGAGGGAGAGGGAGAGAGAGAAGAAGAAGAGGGAGAGAGATAGCTAAATATATAGAAAGGGAAAGGGAGAGGGATAAATATAGATAGAGGGTGATATAGAGAGATAGAGAGGGACAGGGAAGGAGAAAGCAAGATAGGGAGATAGAGGTAGAGGTAGAGAAAGATATGGATATGGAGAGAGAGATATGGGGAGAGAGGAAGAGATAGCTCAATAGATAGAGAGGAGAGAGGGAGTAATATAGATAGAGGGATATATAGAGAGATAGAGAGGGATAGGGAGAGATAGATAGATAGATAGACAGGGAGATGGAGGTAAAGATATAGGGATAGAAATAGATAGAGAGAGGAGTGAGAGATATAAATAAATAGAGATAGAGATATAGAGTGGGAGAGATGGAGTGAACAAAAGAGAGAGGTAGAGATAATGAGATATAGATAGAGATGGGGGAGAGATAGGGAGATAGGGAGAGAGGGGTCAAGAGTGAGAGGAAGAGAGAAGGAGAGAGGTAGAGAGGGGAAATCGAGAGTTTTTGTGTGTATGAGTGAAAGAGAGATAGAGATGAAGATATATATGTATAAATAGAGAGAGAAGGGAAGACAAAGATAGAGAGAAATACGGGAGAGAGAGGAAGATAGAGATATACATCTCTCTCTTCTCTTTCTCTCTCTAGAAATATGTCTCTCTACCTCTCTCCCTCTCCATATATATATATAGATATATATATACATATATCTACCTCTCTCTCTATATATTCCCCTCTCTATCTTCTTACCCCTCCATCTCTCCCTCTCTCTCTCTCCCTTACTCTCTTTCGATATCCCTATTTATCCCCCCCTCTCTTTATCTCTCAATATCTCTACCTTTACATATCTTTGTTTCCTATTTATCTTTATCTCTCTATCTCACTCTTTCTATGTGACTATATATAATCAAAATTTAGTTTATGACTCTCTCTCTCTCTAACTTTTAATTTAGATTTTAGATTTTAGATTTTAGAATGATAAAGAGAGGAGTGAGAGATATAAATAAATAGAGAGATAGAGATATAGAGTGTGAGAGATGGGGTGAAAAAAAGAGAGAGGTAGAGATAATAAGACATAGATAGAGAGGGGGAGTGATAGGGAGATATGGATAGAGGGTTCAAGAGTGAGAGAAAGAGAGAGAGGGAGAGAGATAGAGAAGGGGAATAGGGAGTGTTTGTGTATATGAGTGAAAGAGAGAGATATAGACAAAGATAGATATGCATAAATAGAGAGAGAAGCGTAGACAAAGATAGAGAGATATACGGGAGAGAGGAAGATAAATTGAGAAATAATGAGAAACACAGAGATAGAGAGGAAGATTGAGATATAAATATCTCCCTCTTTCTCTCTCTTCTCATCTCTTTCTCTCTATAAATATGTCTATCTCTACCTCTCTCTCCATATATATCCCTCTCTACCTCTCTCTCCATCTTTCTACCCCTCCATCTCTCTCTCTCTTACTCTCTTTTGACATCCCTATTTATCTCCTCCTCTCGCTCTTTTATCTCTGGATATCTCTACCTCTATATATATCTTTGTCTCCTATTTCTCTTTATCTCTCTCACTCTTTCTATGTAACTATCTAATCAAAATTTAGTTTTGAATCTCTCTCTCTCTAACTTATAATTTAGATTTTAAATTTATTTTATTATACAAATAAAAATAAAAAATTTAAAATATAATTATTCTATAATTGGTATGAGTTTTCCGCAGTCCATAACGTTGCAGTATATAGCTTTTGGATTCAACTGTGTAAGTTTTTTTGTCGATGTTTCAGATCACACACAATGATCCATCATCAGGAAGAAGAAAAATGAAATGAGATTATAGAAAAAGTCTTAATAAAGGGAGAGGGAGAAGAGAAAGGACTACAAAAAATTGAGAAAACAATAAAATAATACCATAAACAAAAGAAAAAAAAAAAAACTACAAAGAAAAGAAAATAACAAGAGAAAAAAATAAAATTAAAGACAAAAAGATGATCTAAGATTAGAAAAGTTAATGATATATTTAAATCTTTATGATGATTAAAATATATCATTATAAGGAAAATAAAATAAAAAGATAAAATAATAAAGACAAGATTAAATACAAAAAGATAAATAAGATTATAATAGTGATATATTTTAATCATTATAAATATTAAAACATCGCAATGAAAAAAGTCAACTCAATGAATTTAGAATTAGAAGGGAGGGTTGAAATGGAGAGATTTTAGAAGGGGGAGCCACACTAGACTTAATTTCCAACCTTCGTCCTGATTAACATTGATGGAGTGGTTTTTGATGGTGATGACTTCTTGCAATTTACGCTTTAAAAAGTTGTCTTCCTTAACCACAACCTGGGTGTTCTCGAGGAAAATGTGGTGCTTGTTTTAGTGGGAATGCTTTGCGAGAGCTGACTTAGAGATTCTATCGTTCTTGATATCAACACTACGTTCTTTGACTCTAGTGTTGATTGATTGCCTTGTTTCCCCAATATATCGAGTCCCACAAGAGAAATCAATCTTGTACACTTCAAAGTGGAGAAGAGGCAGTAAGGGGTCCTTGGTCGAGGGGATGAGATTTCTTGTGGTAGATATAGGTTTGAAAGCGCATGAAATACCTTTCATGTGAAGAATTTTGGAAATATTATTGGAGAGGCCTTTAATGTAGGGGAGGGTGAAAAATTGGGAAGGGGTGATTCCATAAGGCTTTGGGGTTGGATTAGCTCAGTTTTTGGCAATCGCAAAAGCTTTGAGGATTTGTTTGTCATGATAGCCATTGAGTTTGAAAACATAGTAGAGATGAGAAAGTTCAAGATCAATGTGGTCTTTATCACAAATGCAATGAGCCCGAGTTGCAAGAGTGTTGAGGACACCCACCTTTTGTGTTGGATGGTGATGGGAATAAGCATGAAGATAAAGGTCTGTATGTGTGGACTTTCTAAAGACATGACGAGCTAGGGAACAATAATTAAAATTTTAATAAGATAAATATTTGTAAATTAAATTAATGCTAATAACTTTTAATTATTATTTGTAAATGCATAAAAAGACATGAATAATTAAAATAATTTTTAAACTTAAATCTACATTAAAAATTTAAATAGAATAAACTAAATGCAAAGTCAAAATATATCAAAATCCAAATATTAATAATAAAAGTAATAAACTTATTAAGTTAATAAATAATTAAATAAAAAATAAACTTAATATATTAATTTTTTTTAATAAAATTGAATGTAAATTTTTAAATAAATTTAATTTAAAATATTAAAATTATAATTGAAATAAAATATTTATAAGTAAAATCGAAGTGTCTTTTTATACAATTTACTCTCTTTTGATATCCCTATTTATCTCCCCCTCTCGCTCTATATTTCTCTCTAACTCTCCTACTTCTCTTTATCTCTCTCACTCTTTCTATGTGACTATATCTAATTAAAAGTTGTTTTGTGACTCTCTTTAATTTTTAATTTAGATTTTAGATTTATTTTATTATATAAATTTAAATTTAAATTTAAAATATAATTATTCTACAATAATTAAAAGTTTAATAAGACAAATAATTGTAAATTAAATTTATTTTCATAATTATTTGTAATTATTAAAACTTAAATTTTTTTAAAACTTAAATCTAAATTAAAAATTAAAATAGAATAAACTAAATGTAAAGTCAAAATATATCAAAATCTAAATATTATTAAAAATAATTAAATAAAAAGGTAAAAAATAAACTTACTATATTAACAAGAAAATAATTATTATAAAATTGAAAGAATTTTTTTAAATAAATTAAATTTTAAATATTAAAATCATATTTCAAATAAAATATTTACAAGTAAAATCAAAGTTTAAACATAATATTAACAAATAAATTATTATTATAAAATTAAACATAAATTTTTAAATAAATTAAATTTAAAATATTAAAATCATACCTCAAATAAAATATTTACAGGTAAAATCAAGTTTAAACTTAATATTAACAAACAAATAATTATTATAAAACTTAACTAAAATATTTACAAGTAAAATCAAAGTTTAAACCTAATATTAACAAATAAACTATTATTATGTCATTATTATTATTAGATGCTGCAGAAAACCTTGGCTCGCTCTTCCGTCACTGTGCCGGACTAAGAAAAAATTTGGAGGTAGGGAGGCATAAAGGAAGGGATTTCTCAAGGGAGTGAAGTGAAGATCTTACCGTTGATTGGTGAAGCTAGGGTATCCTTCGGTGCCTCTGCAAAAAATTTCTCCAGCCTAAACGATGGGTGACAATTCTACGACCACTCATATTCGATGGTGGTGGAAGGACGAGAAAAGATAAACCGTGGGAAGGAGAAGGAGCAAAACCAGTTGACATCGAACCGTAATGGTTGGCGTGCTTTTTCACCAAGGTTTCAGGGACAAATTGATGATAGATTTTCTTGACCGTCTTCTCCATAGAAGAAATGGGGGATGAGCAATGGTTGGGAGGGGAGATAAGGGGTGGAGGTGACTGATTGTAGTAATCAGAAGGCTCCTAGGGCTCTACAGCATGCAACCACTATCCCAACAGTTTCCTTCATCAGAGAGATTTCCAAAGAAGTGGCTGAAAATATATCTTATTTTGCAGGTCAGGGGTTGATTGGTAGATTTCGGGGGTTTTGGCCAAGCCTTGTGGAGCTGCATGATTGGATTGCAGAATTTTGGAAACCTATTTTGGAGGGGGATGTAGAGATATACCCCAGTACAAGGGGGTTCTTCATGGTGGTTTTTGATAATGTGAAGGATTGTAAGAGAGTTCTAAATGAATAATAATGGAGCTAGAAGGAGCAACATTTATTAATTCTGAAACCCTGACACTCTTCTTTCAACCCTCTCACAAAATCCTTTGACTTGGTACTAGTTTGGGTGAGGATGCTGAATTTGCCTCTATAGTTTTGGTGTGACTCATTCTTTGAAGCCATTGGAAGTTCATTGGGGAAGTTTTTGGTGGTGGATGATGGCTCTTCAAATTTTCTGCACACTACCTATGCTCGCATATTAGTGGAGATAAATGCAACCAAATATCTCCCTGCGAATATCCTTTTGAAAATGGCGGGGATGGAATTGAATCAATTGCTCGATTACGAAGGACTACCTTTTGTTGTCGTCGATGTTTCAACATTGGTCATATGGCTGCACACTACACAAAATGTCAATATGGAAACCAAGCTACTTGGTGGAAAGATGCCAACCCCCAACACTACTCAGTGGTAAAGGATGGTTTAGATGGTGAGGTTGTAGAGACACCCAAAGTTGTTGACACTGCCTCGGGCATGGTTCCACCAGGTGATTCCCAATCCACTCCAATGGTAGGTATATCCTCTACTGTAGTGATTTTTTTTGCTAATGCTCCTTCACCTGGCAAAACCCCCACCATTACCTCAAAGAAAAGAAACTAAGCCCAAAATGGGAAAGAAGTTGATTTAGAGGCCTCGACAGTTTCTCCTCATGTTGGCCATCACAGTGCTAAGGATGGAAATTCAGAAATAATGTCTCCAGGGGGAATCCAAATAATCAAAGGTAAAACAAAGGACATGGGTGGTGGTTTGTCTAAATAAAACTGGACAAAGGTGCTAAGGAAAAGAAAGAAGAAAGTGGTAAAATTCAATATGCACCTCTGATCCCACACCAAAGAAAAGGAGGGAAGCTAATCAGTTTGTAGATAAGGGTAAATTTGGTTAGGTGTCGCCTCTCTGTGCTCCCCACTTGTGGATCTGAAGTAGGCTTTCAGTACTCCCCAATTTTGGGTCTGAAGCAGTCCATATGTTTAGTTTGTTCACTTTATGGGTGTTGCCCCACAAGAAGCTATTTACTGAGAAAAAAAAAAAAAAAAAACTATTATTATAAAATGAACCTAAATTTATAAATAAATAAAATTTTAAAAATTAAAATCATATTTAAAATAAAATATTTAAAAATTTAATCATAATTTAAAAAAATCTAGTGGGAGGTAGGGTGGGCATCCCTCCAAAGAGGTGGAGGGAATTGGCGAGCATGCCACGATAGATGAAGGAAGAATTAACAGTGGCTGGTGAACATGAGGTAGCCTAGATGGCATCTATAAGACAAGACACAAGGTGGTGGTATGGGCCTGACATTCCCCAGGCTGGTGGCTACCACTGTAATAATGGTCCTTCTTGCATTTTGAGCTGTTGTTTTTGATTGAAATCTCGCTTTAGGTAAACAATACATTTGCAGGGTGGCAGTGTTATTGGGATAGGATCATTAACTCCCGGTATGCGAGTATAAGCAATAGTTGGTAAAGATGAATTATTCATTGCCTCTAGTTGCGAATATGTGGTAGCGAAGTCTAGCCTATTTATGACACAAAGAGCTAAGGACAGAATGGAGAAATGTTCTAAATTTGTGGTGGAAGTATCGGTTGTAGGACTAGCTTGGTTTGGGGCAGATACACCGATTTCTCTTGGCAAGTCGGAAGGGAAGGGTTCATTTAGAACAATCACGAACCAACACCTGAAGAGAATTCTGTTGTCATATGATTCGCTGGTGATTACGACAGTTAAGATGGCGTTGGGTATGGGCCATGTGGAAGGCAAGGAGTATGGGAGAGATAATCTCCACATCTCTTCCCAGTTCCTTGCTTCTCTTCTGGATAATTTGGTTCTGAAGGCCGAAGCCAAAAAATTGATGTTGCTACTATTTAAGGAGCTGATGGAAGGTATTGATGAAGTACTGCAGGTGGAAATACTAGGTAGAGGATGCCCTCGACCATGTGATGTGGAGCGAGTGAGTGAGGAAGACACCATCAGAATCTATCCATTCCTTTTGGAAATGCAGGGGATGGGCTTGATGCGACATAGAGCCATAGCGACAATGGAGATAATCTTCTTGAAGAAATTTTTTGGGTTAATGCAGGTGGATCACGAGGACTGGCGTGAGGAATTTGAGGATTTTTCAGTATTGAACAAATTTAAGTGAGTCCAGACTTTAATTCCCTGAATAGTTTTTTGGTGTTGGTTGGGTAGAACTAGATTATAGTCGCTTTCGGTTGCCATTATAGTGGCATGTTAGGTTTTATGTAGGTTTTGTTTGGTCTCAGGTCATGGTGTTTGGTGACTCTTTAAACTTTGGTCTGGTTTTGAGGACATGGTCTGGATAATCGGTGATGTTTTGGCATTTTAAGCTTAAAAGATGTTGTGAAGTGTAATCTGTTATTTTCATTTTAATACAAACTCTTATCTCTTATGGATCAACTTTTAAAAAAAAAAAATCTAAAAAATTTAAAAAATTTAAAAAATAATTTTAATTATTTTTCTAGTTTACTTTTTTATATTTTTTCAAATTATAAAATAAGTAAAAACCATTTAATGTATGAACTTTATAAAATGCAAATATTAAAAATAATTTAAATTTCCACTTTTAACATCTTTCTAATTAAGAAAAAAAGAGATTTTTTTTTTTTAATAAATATATATTTTTTTAAATTAAAAAATATATATATAAAGCAAGTAAAACCATTCAATATATAAATATTAAAAATAATTTAAATTTTCACTTTTAATCTCTTTCTAATTAACGAAAAAATAGACATTTTTATAATTTAACTTTTCACCTTTTAACACCTATTTACTTAACAAAATTAGATATTTAAATTATGAGCACATTTTTTAAAAAGTTAAAATATATATATTAAACCAAACTATATCAATTATTTCATACATTCAAATTAACCAATTCACTCCGAGTCTTGAAAAATATAGAGAAATTTTAAAATAAAATTTGTAGAAGTAGATATTTGTTTTCATTTGTTGAAACCTTCATTTAGTAAATATTGTGGTGTCACCAGAAGAGAAAAAAGGGCAGAGTTCACAAGTAAAATATTAAGAAGTAAAACAAACAAAAAAAATGAAGGGGAAAAAAGTGGCGATGAACGGATGAAATCACTTCAATCATATTGCATTGTACACAGTTGATATTAACCGTTGATGGTCCATTTTAACTCGTTTATCTCAAATACGATACGCCTTTGGCGTAATTAGAAAAAACCTATAATTTGTAAAATGTAAGGAATAGTCATAAAATAATGAGAAACAAGAATTAGAAAAAGAAGGAAAGAAGGAACAATAAATAGAAAAGGACATACCCAAAGAGAAGAGACACATGAAAGAAAAACTTGACAAAACATGACGAAATAAAAAACTAGAAGCAAAAACGAACTAAGCCAAAGCAAGAAGCAGTAACAAATCAAAATTAACAAGATAAAAAAGAGAGAAGGGAACATACAAGAGTGGGAAAAAGAGAGGACCAAAGGATAGGAGGAGAGAAAGCGGAGTAGGGAAAGGAGAAGGAGAAGAAGTCGAGAGGACGAAAGGGAAGCAAGGAACCAATAGGACAAGGAAAGGAGGGGGCGGGGGTTGGAACCCAAGCAACGAGGGAGACAAGGGAGAGGGACAAGAAAGGGGGAGGATAAAAACTAGAGGCAAGAAGGAAGATTATGGGATCTTAAGTTGGAAAGCAACGGGTGCCAAGACAAGCTCAAACTCCAACCTTCATCATGATTAAGGTTCAGGGGATGATGGATGATTTCAATAGCTTCTTTAAGCTTTCTCCTGAAGAAATTGTCTTCTTTGGATAAGATTTGAGCACTTTCTAGATAGATTTGGTGCTTGGTGGAAAAGGAGTGATCGGCTAGGGCTGATTTGGAGGTGCGTTCATGTCTAATGTCAGCACTATGCTCCTTGATTCTAGTGGTAAAGGAGCGGCCAGTTTCCCCAAAATATGGAATGCCACACGAACAAACAATCTTATAGACTCCATAGTCAAGAAATATGTCCCTGGAGTCTTTGAGGGAAGGAATACATTTTCTCAAGGTAGAGAAGGGTTTAAAAGCACAACAAAGGCCTTTTTTAGGAAGGATGTTGGAGATTTTTTGGGAGATACCTTCAACATAAGGAAGAAAAACATTAGGAAGGACTGAGGAATGTTTGGGGTTGGACCTAGAAAGGAGGCTAGATTTGGATTGGTTGAGGGCCCTCAAGATTTTCTTGCTAGAATAACCATTTAATTTAAAAACTTGACGAAGGTGCGTCAAATCTTGCATAAAATTATCCTCATCTCAAATCTGGTAGGCTCTCTAGGAAAGGGTTTTGAGAATGCTAATTTTTTGACTAGGTTGATGATGAGAAGATGAGTGGAGATAGAGATCGGTATGGGTAGCCTTGCGAAAAACCTTACGACCAATGGAGCCATTTGGATTTTTTAGCAGAAGAACATCAAGAAAAGGGAGTTGGTTGTTGGACTCTAAAAAAAATCTGATGGATCATGGAGTGTGATCCGAAACGTTGATGCACAAAAAAAAAACACAATCTAATCCAGAAACACTTTCAACAAAAACAAAAACCCCAACCTTAGGTTTTTTCAAACAATATGAAAGACTAGAGACATAAGGCAAGATAAAATGAAATTCAAAGAGCAAAAAATTGAAGTTCTGTCAATAGTCAAATATGATCACATCATTCTTGACCATTTGATATCAAGAAAAACCTCCAAAATCTAGTATTCAAATAACCCATATCATCGGCAAGACAAGTTCCATTGGGGTGAAATGAAAAGGTCATACCGAGCATATAGGTCTCACCGATGAAGTTCCATCAACAAGAAACCTGTCTTGTCTCACTGATCAAAGCACAGGGAGTTGTATCAACCAGACCAACACCATCAGAGTAAAATCCCTGAGTCAGCTTGAGTGCATTTGTCTTGCCGATGAAATATCATCACAAAAAAACTCATCTTGTCTTGCCGAAAAAACAAAGAAACATACTATCGCCAAGACAAACGCTATCAGAATGAGCTCAAAATGTCCTCCCGACCCACTATGTCACGTCGATAAGATTACATTGGCAGGAGTCTTGGCGACATACTTGAGATCGAAGGAATAATCATCGGGGAGACTTATAACATCGGCAAAATTATTGAATGTCTTAGCGATACACCATGTCTTGCCGATGAAGACACAAAAAAATCAAGATAGTCATTGGGGTGACTCTTGGCGACATTTCCATGAATTAGATGGATAGATTATGTTATATCAGCGTAATGTCTCCTCGACAATTTTTTTTTTTAATGAACGTTAGTAAAGCCTGAATAAAAGGATCGTCCAAAGTTTCAATTCTCTTGCTGATAGAACATTTGATGTGATAGTGGGTAAATTCGAAGATCAGCTACGCTCGTGTTCAAAGCTAGGACATTAATGGAAGTATTACTACCAAATGTGTCGATGATTTCCTGAATTGAGAAAAGTAATTGAATATAAATTTTGCAAAGTTACCAGCAAAGGAATGAACAAAGGGCCAAAGGATCTTGTGGTAAAAGAATTCTAAATAAACTTGTAAGTTCCTTGCAATTAAAACTCTGGTTTTGTAATTCATAAAATGAAAAGCAGTATCTCAAGAAAAGAAAAAGGTAGGAAGTAGAGTGAGAGTAAAAACCCTAGAGGAAAAAAGAAAAAAATTGAAGCAAAGAAGGAATCGGGGGTAGCTGAGAGGAATTTAAACCAGGACTTAATTGATCAATTCCCCGACTTAGGACCTAAGGCTAGGCGATCTGTACAACTTAGGGCAGAAGTGGAAAAGTTAGAGGATAAATGCAAGCATATATGAGACATATGGACCACAATTAGGGGATATGAGCTGTTTATTTTTCATTACCAATGAAGGAACCGATACAAACCAGTGTGCAATCCTTGGAAGTTAAACCTAGGGAAACTAGTCTGCCCCAATGTATTTGTAAATGTAGAATTGGTGAAGATGCTACCTTCCAATTATAATCCAAAATGTAAAGCTATTTGTGATCCATCAAGAAAACCATTTATACATGTATCTGAAGCTGCCATCTGTGAGGTTTTTAACCTAGAGGGAGTGTGTGGTGAAAAAATTGTACCTGAAGAGCTAGAAAAGGAATTCTGGAGGATGGATACTTTGTACAAGGGTTGGAGGTTTCCACTACACAGGTCTAAGAAAGATGGAGTTTTAGTTCCACTGAATGATAGTGATGGTCCCCCATTCCACGTTGATTTGTTTGAACCCTGCATGAGGTACACATATTTTTCAGTGTGTCAAGTGCTGGGAATGGAGGCCCTTGAGCACATGTCAATTGTACCCATGGTAATTGCAATGGACATTCAATTTCACAATTCAAGGTTTTTTGATTATGCTTCACACATTTTAAAGTACTTGATTCAGGAGTGATGGCATTAAAAAATTGAGCTCCTATCTTGCACTTGGATGCTTATTCAATCCTAATGCATATGATAATTTATTATGGACAAGAATTGTAGATGTGGCCTGAAAAACTAAGGGTTGTAGAATTTGATAAGGAAGGAAGCTTATTACTAGTACAACTCTGGACTGCCACATGGGATTGCAGATTTGCTAATTCTTGTTATCTACATTTTGAAGAGTTTTTTGTGAAATCACTGTACAAATTTTACAATCATCATTGTGAATACTCATTGTCCGATGAAATAAAAAGGTTTTTAAGGCCTAAGGATTTCAATGGACCTGTCAGCCACAATTAGGGAGACTGGTACTGTCTAGAAGATGCAACCATGATAAGAGTATATGGATTTGAAGATGGACCCTTCATTCTGCCCAAGATAGTGCCTGATAGGATTGCATATTTAGAGATTGCTAGGCAATTGGAATTTTCAGATTTATGAATCTGAGTTTTTTTCGGAAAGAAAGCATTTATGCCTAGTACATTATGCTTCGGTGATTTCACTGTATTAGCAAGGGATGGATATGACATGGTTCTCAAAAAATTTCTGCAATACAACATGAAGAAGGGTCCACTGCAAAAAGGATTTGATCTAGAAGGGTATATTGATTTTTCCAAAAATAAAATGAACTTGGGAGGATACAATCACATACCCTATCTGTATGATAACTTGATCAGGAATTTGGAAGCAGAGGAATCCAAAAAAATTATTGATGAGTATAACAAGGGATTGCAAGATACAAAACTATTATCTTCTGATGAAGAGGCATCTGGTGATGGTAGGCCTAGCAATACAATTGATAAAATTTCTAGATTGAGAACTCAAGACTACAAGTATGTTCCCAAGGAACCAGATGTTGAAGAGAGTGCAGATAATGACACAAGGCAGATAGTATATAAATCATTTGTGGCTGATAATGAATTCATTAAAACCTCATAATTTAAAACCTTTTCGTGCAAATTAAAAGGAAAATCAATAAGGGAATCAGTGGAGAATATTACACCAAGTAATGAGGAACAACTGTTGAATAAATTAAAATCAAGTGTGGAAGAAGAAATGAAGAGCATGACCCTTGAGAAAGGAAGGAAATTATTAGAAGATGCAGGTGTCATGATCTTTCCTGGGTTGGATTTAAACTCTGCTTTGGCTTTTGATAGTTTTTTGAAGAATAGTAATGCCACACATAAACTCACTCCTGAGGGGGTAACATAGATTTATGTAGGATCTAAGTATAACCCAGATGAGGGATCACTTATGACATGGGCCCTGTATCCTCCACACAAGAAATCTATTGTAATCAATACTGAAAAGGATTTTGGACATGTAATGACGTTAAAAGTTGGTGAGGTTGATCCAATAGCTACAACAAAAATTGGCATTAATGTGGCCAAATTAAATAAAGACCAAATACAAAAGCTAATCAAGGAAAAATAAATGTATAAGATTAATAATGAGAGACTACTCAGATAAAATGATCACTTGAAGGACATGATGGGAATCACGTTGGGATCCACAAAGCAATTGAATCATGGTGAAAGGTCCCATGCAAGAGACCAGTGGGAAGAATCAAAAGCATACTCACAAGGTAAATGCGATGCACTCACTGCAATAATAAGGAAGAGGCAGACCAATTTAATGACTTGGTTGAGTAAGATCTGGGGAACACATTCACACAATTTTACTGCACTACAAGAACATAAGAGGATAGATGGCAAGATCTGAGAGAAGTTACAAGAAATAAACCAAAGGGATGCTCTTGGTAACATAGCTATTGATACTGGAAACAATTTTATGAAAAAACATAAAGAATTCCATGATGAATGGCAAGGTGATGAGCAAGAGATGATCAATGTCACAAAAATGGGAGTACCAATGTTGCTAGAAGATGGAGGGGAACTAAAGGGAAAAGACAAATGGATGAAGGAATGCGAGAAGATGATGCAATCAATTCTGGAGATGGCCACAAGAAATTATTTAACAATGGATGGGGCATGTGAACAAAATGAGAAGATGTTCAAAATGGAGATAGCCATAAGGAATGTGCTGGAGGATGCTAATACACACAAGCAGCCAACATACTGAGATTATCAGTCAAACATATATTTATGGCTTAATAGAGCATAATTTGTAGTTTGTTATTGTTGCTAAGCAAAATCCATTTATGAAAGGACACACCCTTTCACAATTTCGATATATCTATATCTATTTCATAATGTAAAACAGATATAGGCAGATAGGAGAAAGATACAGTAGATAGTTTGCAATGAAACTTTCCTTTAAAAGAATCAGATGCATGTATGAATTTTGATGAAGTTAATGAAGATGTCTGAACTTGTGGCTTAATCTTGGTATCAACTATTTGTGGAATTATACAGTTATCTGGTTGTCTCCATTTTGATGATTTTCTGTTGTTTAAATTGATATATCAAGCATATATTCAGTTTACTGATACACATTTGCTATATTTGTGTGATGTGATTATTTGGTTCTTTCAAGTAAAGATTAAACCCTTCTAGTCAATCACAGTAATTGAAGAGTATTGATTGGATCAATAAGAAGAATCACATAACTAGGATTGTCATTTTATCTCAAGTAGAGTTTGTCAGTCATTTACTTGCATGTTTACACAAGTTATAAACTACATTTGTGTGCCAAACAGTTTGAATTATTACCATCATAGATTACACTTTTTTAGATCTTCATTAGACTCCATACACCCAACAAGGCACAAGTCTCACACTTTCATCTTTTAGTTTATCCATTTTATTTTTTACATCTATTATCTGAACATATTCTAATATTACACATACACTTTATTAGGATTATATCCGTTCATTGTAAGATTGCTAGTGTGAATAGATTAGTGTGAACAAAATCCAGTTTCAATGCCAAATATATAAATTGTTTTGTTGCTTTTGTCAAGTTTCATTAAAAAATCTATTTAGTGGGATGAATAAAGTTGTGTTATGACCCTTGGTCTCTTTAAAATAATTAGATAATTTTGGGGAGATCAGGAAGGGGAGAAAACTAAAATCCTTCAAAATAGGGGTAGTTGTGGGTTTGTTGGTTTTATTTGTATACTATATACTAGTTCCTCTAGGATAAATAAGTCACTGTAGAAATGAAAGATGTTTGATTATCTACCTAATATTGTTTTGTGTTTTTGAAATGGAAGAAATCTACAACTCTATAGAAATTGCTATATGCTAATGGTCAAATTATTAGACTATTTAGATCATTTTAATTGACTACTACATAATAGTTTATGTGTTGAAAGAATTGTTTCCATTCTTTGTACTTTTTACATTGGAATACAAATCATATTTAATTTCACGCCAATATACTTTTTTCATAAAGATATTTGTTTGATTTTTCTTTTCTATTTTCATCTTAAAATTTAAATAAATGTATTCTATAATATAGAATTATTTTCAAATTGGGACAAAAAGGATTATGAGAGATATATTTAATCATAAATTTTACAATCATAAATATCATTTAATTTGTATGATGTAACTTCATTACTTTTAGTTAAAATAAAAATAACTTAAAGTTATATATACATATAGTTAAATTGGCAAAGTTGTTTGTCCATTTTATTTTTTACATCTGTTAACTGAACATAGTCTAATATTACACATACAATTTATTAGGATTATATTTGTTCACAGTAAGATTTCCATTGTGAATAGATTTCTGTAAACAAAATCACATCACTTAAGTCTGCTCAGTTCGCAAAGGTAGACCCACCTAGGTTTGGCAACACCTGAAGAGAAGAATGTTCTAATCATTTGGCCTTATTTGTTACCCTAAAATGTATCAAAAGATTGAAAACCTCTTGAGGTATTCTCACCTGCATTTTTGAGAGCTAACAGCCTCCAAACCTCGAAATCCACAAAAAGATTCCACTTGTATGACCAAATTCTTGCCAAACCCAAAAACCCTTGTTTTAGACCAAAATCATGAGGGTTTATTGAATCTCCTACTTCCACAACCTCCCAGACCTCAAAAAAAACTTAGAAACAACCCATTAGGTCTGCACATGGGTAAAAATTCATAAAATCAGATCACCCATGCATATTTTGTTGAAACCTAGGCTTGAACCTCTCATTTCACATGCTTTTCTTCACAAAGCTCTTGAGGAAAACAACTATACCTTCTTTATTTCTCATCCTACTCCCTATTCATGCATCCTAAAATTAAAAAAGTATCCATGGGTCCTCTTACACAAGTTATAGTAATCATAAAAAGTGTAAGAGCCCCTTTATATCATGTTTGGACTACAAAACCCTCAAAAATAGGGTAACTAGGTTGTATGCAAAGAAATGAAACTTTCTAACTCAAATAAATGAATTAAGCCCTCAAATTAGATTAAAATAAAAGCTAACACATATATTCATGACATGTAATTCATTTCAAATCAAAATATGGCTGTATGTGATCGTACAATGCTGCAAAATAGGAAAAATACATAAATTTTGAAGAAAAACACAAATTTTGGAATGTCAAGAGCTTGTATTTTAAATCCTCAACCATAAAAAACCTTTACAATGATCACTTTATGAGGTGGAGGTTCTTCTACACCACTACCCCATCCAAATTTTTTTCACATTACACAAATCCACAATGTTAGTCCAAGATAAGCCAATCAAATCCTACCTTATGTGTCCTAGTAATCAAATTGGAGATGATCCTAAAAATGTCATTACGAAGGGTGATTGGTCTAAAAAATCTAAACGGCTTCGCAATTATTTCACTACTATGATCAATGTGTCATCTTTCATGAAATTTCCGAAAAAAAAATTCATTATGATCATATGGAAATTTCTAGGAGAGCTACAATAGTTGTAACATTATGAATTAAAATTAAACATTAAAAAGTACATCATGAATTAATTATGTAATGGCATAAAAATTAAAAACATCATGAATTAATATGTAACCACATAAGTCGAATATAATTATATCGAGAAATTAATATCAAATAGATAGTACAATCACATGACTCATACATTTCAATGTCATTGATTTTCTTCTTCATCCAACTCTTTGTCTGTATCATCCGATCTAGATTCAACATTATAAGGATTGGTCATATCATCATCATGATCATTGATATCAGTTTTGATAATTTCATCATCCACATAGATATCATCTTCATGAAAATTAACTCCTACATCATCATGATCTAGTTCTTCCTCTTCAACATCTTTGGCAGGCACATCATCAACTAACTGTTGATCTTGATCATCATCTACATCATCTTCTATTTCTTCAGTATCTTCTTCTTCCACCACATTAAAATTTACCGGCCTTCCTCTTGGATCATGTCTAACAACATATGACCAACCCGGTTTACTTGGAACCTCTGAGTAAAATACCTGCTCACATTGGCTTGGAAGAACATATGGCTCATTTCTAGCTTGCTCAAAATACCTTGTATTAACCATGGTAAATCCATTATCATGTTCAATAACAGTTCTCTTGGGATCATTTTCATTCAATTGTAGCCTGTACCATAGGATGAAAAACATAACTAATTTGAAGGACTTAAAGTCACACTCAAGTATATCATCCAAAATCCCCTGGTATTGATTTTCTGAGACTTCTAGATGAAACATTATTCACCTAAAAGATTGCAGTTATCCCAGAATCACAATTTTTCTTCATGTCATCCAAATTTTTGATTCAAAATTTACGAACATTGCACCACATAGCCTTGTGGTGTTTCACTTACAATATGTCAAACATGTAAAAATTATTGCAATATCGTCAGTAGATAAACATATTTATTCTTGGCCAAATGTATGCAAAGAAAAAATATCAACATATATATACATCAATATAATTGAAAATAATTAAATAATATGGGTGATTAATATATTTATACGTACCTGTTTATCTCTTAAACCATATGCTAAATCGATTTACCTTGGTGTAACATTGGAATCTCCATTACAATGAGCTTCTTTAACCAATGAAGCCACACCTTTCCATGTTAATGCATTGCCAGATTGTTGACATCGTTCAATCCATACCGTCATCCAATCAAGATTGTTTGTGATGTACAAATGTAATGCATCCCACTCTCGACCAAGTGTATAAATAAAATTAAATTCACAAAGGACGTATAACTAGTTAATTACCACGGTATATGACCTTAATTTATAATTGATGTATATTGAAGATTAATAATTAAATAAGTACAATATACATAAAACCAAATGTAAAATGTATTCTAATTAATCTCCATGACCATCTTATAATTACCTGTCACTTTCCTCAATCTACCTATCCCCATCAGGTACTCCCCTTTGAATTTATTAATGGAGTTGGGATCCCAAATGCGATCTACATGGATCTTTGTTGCAAAATTAGGAAGATATTCAATAATGTACACCATGCTCTAGTATACCATATATCCCTCCACCATAGAACCCTCAATATGTGCTCTTTGTCTAACCAAAGACTTCAAAAATTTTAAGTGCCTCTCAACCATCCACATTGACCTTGTGTGTACAGGTCCACACAATTCAATCTCCTCAACTTGGTGTATGAGGTAGTGTTCTTGTGCATTGAAAAATGTCGAAGGTAGACACTTTTCATTTCACATATTAGATGAGGATTTTTTCTCTTCCAATAATTTATATCTTCTTTATGGATTGCTTTAGATGACAACCATCTACAAGTGATTCAAGGCACAAATATATTAACGAGATTTAAAAAAAATATACAACGAATTGATCAAATATTGCTACTTACCTCATGTATTTTCCAAGATCATATATAACTTGCTTGACATTGTTGTCGAAGTTGTCTGGGAGAGATAGAGGTAGAATGTACTACAAAAATTATAAAATGATCTTTTCATTATTTTTCCAAAAGTAGTAAACATAATACACTAAAAAGTACATGCAGTATACAAATATATATATAATATACCAGAATAATTACCTTAATGAGGATATGCCAATCATGCTTTTTCATCCCTGGCCCAAACTCACCTTTCTTTGTTATGATATTGTTTATGCTCGCAAAAAATCCTCTGGGAAATCGAATTTTTCGTATGACTTCTTTTATAGCATTGCTTTGCTGCTCCATTAATAACCAAGGAAGGGAACTATACTAATTTGGTCTCCATCGCTATTTAATTGAATGAGATTTTTCATTGCATGATTGGCTTCTTGAATGTCACTACAAATTTTGACAATTTTTTCTTTGTCATGCCTTCCATCCAATATTTTTCATAACATTTCTATCATATTCTTTCCGATATGCATTGTATCAATTAAATGCGCAATTTGTAGCTGCTCATAGTAGGGAAACCTACTAAATTGTCTGTGATAAATTTTCAATCCCTGTGGAAGCCGACCATTAATGCCTTGACGACCTTCATGAATCATATAAGTTAAACAAATTAACAATGACAATCATTGTCAATTACAGCATGAGTAAACACAACACAATATAAAAATATAAATTCAAAACATATCATATATGATATATAAACAATTTGATCCGATGTATAACCTTGACTATTAATTCTATTATATTCCAACTTCCATAGGCGAGGTGTCATTCTTTGTGGTTTTGATGTAGTATCTTCTTTCCCATTGAAAAGATGTTTTTCAGTAGTTTGATACTTATGATTTCTATGGAGGAAGTGCCTATACTCATCAAACATTCGCTTTCCTAAACTTGTTGAATGACAAGATTTCATCTTTGGACCACAAATTGGACATGCAAAATTTCCCTTTGTTTGAAGACCCGCAAATCATATATAATTGGATTAAATATGTCAATTTTTATAATTATATATAAGGAATAAATTATTTAAAAAATATTTATGATATCTACTTCATAAAATTAAATATCGTTAAAGTCATGCAGTCAAATGTTATAACATACCACAAAAATGTGTTAGCCCTAGGGTATCATGAATTGTCCATACAAGCATTGCATTGCATTGCATGGAATTGAAATTGTCTTTGTCCTATTGGTCTAGATACGTCATACATAGTGACGCCATTCCATAACTTTAGTAACTCATTGATAAGAGGCTCGATATATACATTCATATCTTTAACTTGGTACTTACCTATTTGAATGAACATAAACATTACATAATTATTATAACCATTTTACTGCAATATATATAGATTAATGTACATGACTATTAAATAAAAATAATATAAGTCATTATGCCGCAAATAAGACAAATGAGATGCTACTATGTTAAAGAAAATTTATGTAAAAAAATACCTGGAAAAATCATTGCCAACATTATGTACTCCCTCTTTATTGACATCCATGGAGGAATGTTATTGTTGATAAAAAAATAGGCCACACCAAGTAAATAGATCTCAGCTCTCCAAATGGATTGACACCGTCTGCTGCCAATGAAAGCCTGAGATTATGAGGTTCTTCTTTAAAGTGTGGCCATTTTCCCTCCATGTCCCTAAATGCAAAACCATCTACAGGCATTCAAAGAATGTCATCCCCACTTCTATTCCGTGTATGGTAATCTATAAATTGCACTAAGCTTTCACACCTAAATAATTGTTGCATACGTGGAATAATGGGAATATAACGAAGAACCTTGCGAGGCACCTTTTTTGTTAGTTGATTTGTTCAATATCTACTAATATGACATTCTGGTAATTCTATTGCAAATACATGTTGTTTATGATATACAATATGATCATTGGGACATACATCTATTTCTTAATACTCCATTCCAATATCTTTCATAATGCTAGATAAATCTTGGTATGAGCGAGGTAAAAAATTTGATGGTGGTAACAAAAATTCACCAATCAATCTATAACAAAAAATAATTTGTTAATATAAATAATATTAATGGTACATATTTCATCCTTTATTTACTAGTGATGAACTAATAACAATTAAAATAGATGAAAAAAGATCACATAAATGACATACCCTAACATCCGTGAGATTTCTATATTGGATAAACCATTCATAATCTTCAAGTTCACCAGGAAAAATACAACAAAGAGAAGTGTTGTTTGGGAGCCTTCATAAAGGGGATTGTATGCCTTCTCAAGTACAGGTAAATCATGAACATCATCAAAGTCATCTTGATCAACATGATTAGTTGTGCCACTAAATGTGTCATGGATCAATATATTTGTACCATCATCTTCAACTTTGTTTTATGACGCATGATCATCTTCTTCCATAGGATCATTAACTTCATCTTTGATATTCATAGCTCCATGTTCCTCCACTTGCAAAACCACATTCTTCGACCCGTGATAATCCATATCATGTGCCCTAGGGCGCCCCACCTTTATAATAATGACATACACAAATAAACCATGATCATGATCGAGTGATTTTTTTATATATATAAAATGTTAAAACAATATAAAAATTTACAAATTCAATCAATATAAACACATATAATGAACTTACCAATGGATGATAATTATGCCCCCCTTCAACGTGACCATGCTACCTACAATGTTTCTCAACTGTTGTGATTAAAAGTCTTCTCATCTTTAAGCCTTGAAATTATTGCAAGGACAATAACATTTCCCATCACCCTTTCTTTTCAATCTAGCCCACAATCTATCAAGTGAATCTTCATTTTGTTCTGGACTAATATTATCTGACATGATTTTTCTTTACCAAGCTTGAATATTTAGATCTTCAAAAAATATCAAACTCACACTCCAATAAATTTTAATCATAGACAGGTAACAAAATCTAATAATTCTAATATTTTACACCAAAAAAATTCAGCATGCAACCACCCCTGCAAAAGAGAAGATAGTCTGAAGTTAATGACCCCAAAAAACACTTTAAAATGCTAATTCTAGAAATTATTAAATTCTTATTTTGCTATGATTTCCTAATATTAGACTCCTAAAATCAAAATATTGAACTTGCACAAAAAAATACGGAAATGAAATTCTGAAAATGCACAAGTCTAAAAATAAAATCTGATGAAATGTTGCTTTAAAATATGATTTTCAAACCTGGAAGTACAAATCTGACTTCACAAATGAATTCTAGAAATAAAATAGTATGGCATAATAAAGAGTTTCATTTGAAGTGGACCACCCTATATATGCCTTGATAAAGTTAAGAGATCTATGAATTTTATCTACAAAATAGCCTGCATAGTCATCAGTCTTATTCACATCTCTACTTTGGATATCAATAGGCAACACCATTAGATGGCCTCCTAGAAAGTTCAATCCATTAAGGGAATAATGAAAGGGTCTTCCTTAATGATTACATCCATCAGACGAAAAATAATGTATGGCTGAATAGGATGATATCATTTTGAAAGACTAAAATGATTGCTGAGACCGATCCTAACATATTTATGTTGAATAAAATACATACAAACAATCTTGTATAGACCCTTACTTCCACACTCTAGACAAAATTGTTTCGTAAGGACAAAAATTCATTTGCCTAGTTTTGTAGGTTAAGCTAAATCTTGTTCTCACAAGCAACTTTAAATGTCTCATACACTTCCATCTACTTATGAAGCAAGCCTCTATCTAAATTGACTTCACCATTACAATAGTGCTTCAAAATATCATAGGGCCATCCTCTAGTTTTATATGTCAAATCTATTTCCATTTGTATTGAATTTTATTCCATCCATGTAATTCATATCTTTGGTTACAATGTTTATTCTAGAATACATATACAACTTCCTCCCTCCTATTGACATAGAATCAATATGGAATACTATCTTGACTTTTAAGCTAAATATTAAAAATTGGTTAGAGCTTTTACTATGCAAAGGACAATAAGAATAAACCGTAACCTTATTAACAATTGAAATAGATAAGGGGTCACTCTATTCCACACATATTCACATAGACAATGAACATGATATTTGGGGTTCCTAATCTTACTATTTTTCTGTTTATTTATATAATAATAAGGTTACACTACAATAATTTTGTTCTCTTTTCATCTACTCTAACTCCTATTTCCTTTGATACATTAAATCATACTAGTATTGTGCTTCTTGTAAGAACATTATATCATGGCTAAATGAAAATAATGTTCAATGCCATGAGACCCAAATGATATTCATGCATTGGTCTTGAAATGTCATCAAACTGAGACTAGTCACTGTTATATAGTATCAAAGTTTCATTGATACTATTGGTCAGTATGATTTCTCATTTGAATTGATTAAAGATTGATAACCTATATATTCATAGGGTCCAATCATTATGTTTTAGAGTGTATTGGCCAGTTTACTGTCCAATGCTATTTGCAAAATAAAATATAGTAAAATATAAAACAGTGATCTTTTCTATCTACTTCACTGTAAATAATAAAGACTGTAGAAATTTCCTTCCAATTTGAGTGTTGGAAGTATTTATTATTTATAGTGGAGTAGATAGAAAAGATCAATGTTTTATATTTTAATATATTTTATTTTTCATTGTATTTGATAAACAAATATAGTTTGATGATGATTCTTTGACTAGTGCTACAATATTAGTATCTCAGGGTATTATATATGTAGATATAAACTACATTTGTATGATGCTTTATGTTATACTCATGTCCACTAGTTATCACCATAATTGTTATTATTATGTATATACAATATAGGGATACTATAGAGGTAAGGAGCAATGAGCAAAGATAAAATATTTAAGGAAATGGACTTCAAAGAAAGGCATGACACTTTACTATAGATTCCCAAAAGGAGATCACAATCATGACTATTCAAATAAATAATGATTAGTCCATTTCATAACCATGGAAGGGGCATTGAAATTAATAATAACAGTGATAAGGTAGTATGATGAACTTTAAAAGATACATAAAGAAAAGTAACTGAGTAGTCAAGAGGGCTTTTAAAACATCATAAATCTTGTCAAGGGTTCATTTTCTTCATAGCAGTATGGTAAACTAATAAATATCTCCATCTCACAAAGTTTCAAAAGAGGACAACCTACAAGTGTATTAAGGAGTGCATTGACAATATCTCAAGCAGTTACCACAATTAATTTATTCAAGTGTTATGCAAGGCCATTGAAATCAAATGAATAAACTCATGCATAACCTAAAAGAAAAAGGTTAGTCAAGTTGCTAGAGGGCAAGTATCATAAAGGATATGGGATCACTTTCAACAAAGATGTGATGCACTTTTACGTTTTTTGCTTTATTTTTCCTAATAAGGTCAAATAATTTCATTTAGTGTCTGAATCTACCACATAAAGATTAAATATGCTTACTCTCAAATAAAGTTGAATTATATAAACAATAGTTAGATGCATCCCTTAACATAAAGGACAATCTAAAATACTAAGGAATTTTATATCCTTTATAAGAGATTGCTTTTAACCAGTTAAAAACTTGAGAGGGTAATACACAGGTTGCAAGGAAAGTTAAAATTTTATCATAAGTAGCTCAATCCAAAAGAAAAAAATTAAGCATGGAAAAGCATGAGTAGGTTGACTAGCTTCACTAAAAGCACAAGTTATTTTTTATAACATCTTACTTGGATATTACTTGCTAAGGTAAGGAGTTCTCATTTCCACTTAGTTTCATATGGTGGCATATCTACACACAAATCACCAAATTGTCAAATAACTAAATAAATTGTATTACTTAATAAAGCTGTTACAACATTCCATTCATGTCAAAATCAACTCTTCTTACCACAAAAATTTTGGTTTCCAATTTGACAAGTTCATATTTTGATTCATGTACCAACTTTTGAAGGAATTTGGCAGCTTATACTTCTACATGAGGAGACAATTTCATCTTGTAAACTATTCCAAAGTACAAAACAAATAGAAATCATATAATATGCATGATAGTTATAGCTTGCTAGATGTTTGAAAACATCTAAAAAGTTAAAGTGAACTGAGAAAAATAGAGAGGCCTTGACCTTCATTTTTTCATTTTTTAGTTTGTTGCTCTACATATCTCACAATATTTACAAATCGGTTGCTTTCTTTCTTTCTTGTTCAAATAAAAAATAGATGCATTTGTATAGAGTCAAGATGAATTCAAGAACTTCAGATAACAGATATACCATAACTGATTTTATAAGACACTAGCATCTAAGGTCTAAAATCTATTTCTGAAACTTGGCAAAGGGAAAAATACATCTTTATGCAGTAGTCTTCAAAAATATCATAGATAAATGGCTCTAACTATCCACTATAAAACATTCCCAATTCTTTGTTTAACCCTCTAGGCTTGAATCTTGACAACTATTTCACTCTATAGCTATCCCTATGCCTTTGATATTATCTAGTTATGGCTCCCAAATCTATTGAAAATTGATCATTAGGGTTAAAATTGAAACCTTGCAAATATAATCTTTGTCCAAATCCATCAAGAATTTTCCATAAGTTATAAAAAATTCCCTTATAAAGAATTTGTGAAGTCAAGTCTTAAATCTGGAAATGAAATACTGAAAAATGCACAAGACTAAAAATGAAATTTGATGAGATGTTGCTTAAAAATATGATTTTCAAACCTGGAAGTACAAATATGACTTCACAAATGAATTCTGGAAAAAGAGAATGACTACCCTCAACCTAGCGATATCTTCTTGAGTTTTTTTTGATTTTTCCCAAGAAAATCGTCGAGCAAAACACTGTCGCAATAAATAGTCGAGCTCATTTTTTTTATGTCGGCGACAATTTAACTTTGCAAGTCCGTCAAAATTTTGGCGAAAGATCTTTGTCGAAACTTCGACGAAAAATAGGGTTCGTCAAAATTGTGACAAACATCGGGGATAATTTTTTTTAAAAATGAAACTTTTTGCACAAGTGCCCGATGATACATTTGATTATATAGCTACCGTCAGAAATTTTCATCGGATTTTTCGACCAAATGAGTTAGTGACCTCCCCTCTCATTCTCTCTCACTCTCTCCTTTCCTCTCCACTCTCTATCTCTCATCTGCCTCTCTCTCCCTTCCTCCCTCCCCCATCTTTCTCTCTCTCCTATTATGGTTAAGGGTATTGGGTTGAGGGATAATGTTCAAGGTTGAGAGTATAAGGTTAAGTGTAGAGGGTATATGGATTAGGGTTTAGGATGGGTATAAGGTTGAAGGTATAGGGTATAGGGATGAATGTCGAGGGTGTAGGGTTTAAGGTTTAAGGTTTAAGGTAAAGGGTTGAGGGTTGAGGGTATAGGGTTAAGTGTATATGGTATAGGGATTAGGGTTTAGGATATTGGGTATAGTGTTGAAGGTATTGGGTCTAGAGTTGAGGGTTTAGGGTTTAAGTATAGGGTTGAGGGTTGAGGGATAATTGTTAGAGTTTAGGGTATACAATTGAGGGTATTGGGTATAGGGATGAGGGTTGAGGGTTAGGGTTTAGGGTTTAAGGTATAGGGATGAGGGTTGAGGGTTAGGGTTTAGGGTTTAAGGTATAGGGATGAGGGTTGAGGGATAATGTTCAAGGTTGAGGGTATAAAGTTAAGTGTAAGGTTGGGAGATTGAGAGAGAGGGAGAGAGAGGGAAGGATGGATGGAGAGGTAGAGATGGAGAGATATATAGAGAGATAAATAAAGAGGGAAGGAGGAAGGTTGGGAGATTGAGAGAGGGAGAGTTAGAGAGAGGGAGAGAGAGAGGAAGGAGGGAGGGAAGGAGAGATAGAATGAGGGAGGGAGGGAGAAGTAGAGGGAGAGAGGTGAGGAGGAGGGTTGGGAGCTTGAGAGAGGGAGAGTGAGGGAAGGAGGGAGGAATAGGTAGAGATGGAGAGAGAGTGAGATAGAGAGAAGTATATAAGGAGAGAGGGAAGGAGGGAGGGAGGGAGAATTAGAGAAAGAGAGGGAAGGAGGAAGGTTGGGATACTGGGAGAGAGAGAGGGAAGGAGGGAGGGAGAGGTAGAAATGGAGATAGAGATAGAGAGAAGTATATAGGGAGGGAATATATATATATATATATATATATATATATAGAGAGAGAGAGAGAGAGAGAGAGAGAGAGAGAGAGAGAGAGAGGTCTACAACATAAGGGATAAACAATGAGTGATATAAATAGAGAGAAAGATGTCACAACTTGTTGATTACTAAAATTTTACCTCCTGATTACTAAAATTTGACATGTTGATTACTAAAAATTTACCGTCTAAAAATTATAAGATCTTCCAAAAACTAGAATTTGCATTATAACTCCTAGAGATCCAAAACCACTCTCAAACATCTTGAAACTTTATACATGAAATATAAATTAAAGTATAAGAGATTAAATGTCCATATGTAAATGCAAAATTATAGTTTCCCTGAAACATAAGCACAAGAAAGAGAAAAAAAGAGAAGGATTTTTTTTTCAATATAGACCATAAGATTCTCACATTTTTTAATACATTCAAATAACACAAGCACATTATAATGCGAGCATGTTATAATAGAATCACATTTTTTGAAATTCAAACCATAACATGAGCATGATATAATGCACTTATGTTTTGGCTTGGTAATGAACAAGCCTAGACTCGATCATTACCAACCCATAACAAGCACCTTTTGTTATAATGTGCTCATGTTTTCGCTATTTTGGGACCAAAAGTTTAAGTGGCCACTTTTTGGTCCCCATCTTTGTGAACTTACCTAATAATCCTCCAATATATTCTCTTTTACCTTGGATCTCAAAACCAATAATTCTCTATTCTTGAATAATATTGAGCCTTCTGCTATAGCATACTGGTCATCCCTCTCTACACCTTCCAGGACTCTAATAGAAAAAAGATCCTTAGCATGTTGCTCCATGATGGAATCCTTCTTGTCACTTGATATGATGGACACATGGCATAGTGTAGATCTCTCAAAGAGTGCATCCACCACAACATTCTTCTTTCCCTTGATATATTAAATATCTAAATCATATGCTTGTAGATTACTCACCCATTTTTTCTACTTTCCATTCAAATTTTGTTGGCTCAGGAAGAATTTTAGACTATTACAATCTATCTTAACCATAAATCTTCCATACACTAGGTATTGCCAAAAATTCTCCAAGCATGCATTATAGCTAGAATCTCTTAGTCATAGATATCCCTTTTCATTGTCCCTCAATTTCCTACTTTAAAATGCTATGGGATGTCCCCCTAAGAGAGAAAAATGTCGATCCCTTCATTGGAAGCATCACATTCCTCAAAAAATGGAAGGGAGAAATTATGAATTACAAGAACCATATAAGAACTCATTATCTCTTTCAATTTCTCAAAAGTTATTTGTGTTTGATCTATCCATTCAAAGGCTCTTTATTTAGATTGGTGAGCAGTACCATAAACTGAGAAAATACTCTGACAAACCTTCACTAATAACTACACAATCCAAAGAAACCTCTTAGCTGGGACAAGTTTGTAGGAGGTGGCCAATAAAAATGGCTTGGATCTTTTGCTGATCAAATTTAAATCCTTTACACTTATGACATGTCCCAAGTACAATATCTCTATTGAACCAAAATCACATTTAGAAATCTTTATAAAGAGAGACTATTGGTCTAGAATTCCCAAAACTATATCCAAATGATTCAAATGTTCTTCCCATGTTTTTTATAGATTAGGATATCATCAAATAAAAATAACACAAAATTCATCAAGTGCTTACCAAAAAAATGATTCATGCATGATTGGAAAGTTACTAGAGCATTAGTGATACCAAAGGATGTAACCAGGAACTTAAAATTCCCATAGTGAAACAAAAAATAAATCTTTTGTACATCTTCTTCCCTCATGTGAATCTAGTGGTATCCGGACCTCAAATAAATCTTTGAGAAGTACACTACACTAGGTATCTCATCAATAAGCTCATCTATCCATGGTATGGGGTACCGATTCTCAATGGTCTTCTTTTTCAATGCCCAATAATCTATAAACGTCCAAAAATTGCCATCCTTCTTCTTTACCAACACCACAAAAAATGTGAAAGGATAGAGCTTGGTCTGATGTAGCCCATATATAAAAACTCCTTTATTTTATAAGTAGAAGGTATTTTCCACAACATGTCAAATTATGATATTTCTATCAGGATTCAACCATTTAGTTTTGAGTCAAACTCATTGATCCATGTTTCATGAGTAGTGGTTCACAAGAACCAATCTCTCATGATAATTAATGGTCCATTTACCACTCATTGCATCTAGGTGATGCTCATAGAGGTGAAGAACTGGGCCTTCTCGAGAGATCACCCATCCCAGTACTACTTCAGGTCAAGCGTGCTTAACCACAAAATTTCCTCCAAGGTTAACCCCACTTAGCTTGCAACCCCATTTGAAAAAAATTCAATAAGTGTTGTGCCTTATGAACCATTCATTATAGATCCCCTTTAGGTCATCAATTTATAAGTAGAAGGTATTTTCCACAGCATGTCAAATTATGATATTGCTACCAGGATTCAACCATGTAGTTTTGAGTCAAAATCATTGACCCATGTTTCATGAGTAGTGGTTCACAAGAACCCATATCTCATGATAATTAATGGTCCAATTAGCACTCATTTCATCTAGGTGATGCTCATAGAGGTGAAGCACTAGGCCTTCTCAGGAGGTCACCCATCCCAATACTACTCTAGGTCAAGCATGCTTAACCAAAAAGTTTCCTCCAAGGTTAACCCCATTTAGCTTGCGAACCCATTTGAAAAACCTTCAACAAGTGTTGTGCCTTATGAACCATTCATTATAGAACCCCTTATAAATTGATGAGCTAAAGGGGCTCTATAATGAATGGTTCATAAGGCACAACACTTGCTGAAGGTTTTGCAAATGAGGTTGCAAGCTAAGTGGGGTTAACCTTGGAGGAAACTTTGTGGTTAAGCACGCTTGACCTAGAGTAGTAATGGGATGGTTGACCTCCTGAGAAGGTCCAATGCTTCACCTCTATGAGCATCACCTAGATGAAATGAGTGCTAAGTGGACCATTAATTATCATGAGAGATGGGTTCTTGTGAACCACTATTCATGAAACCTGGGTCAATGAGTTTGACTGAAAACTACACGGTTGAATCCTGATAGAAATATCATAACTCCTTTATTATTTTCTCTATCTCCTCATTATAAATTTAGGGATGCGGTAAGGAGTGGTCATAATTGAATTTGAACCCAGTTCAAGTTCTATGATATGATGGAAAACTCTATTTGGTGGCAATTTGGGAGGTATGTCACTGAAATATAAACTATGCTAATTACCAAACAACTAGTAGTCCAAGAAACTTTGTTCTTTCAGAAGATCTCTCCATTCTTTTGGCTGATAATACTTGCGAGTTCCTCCATTAGCCATTCCATTTAAAATCACCTCTTTCCCATTGGCCTTGAACTTGAGTTCCATAATTTGGTATTTTGTAGTATACTCACCCAATGAATGTAGCCACTACATGCCCAAAATTACATCAATTTCAACCAAACCAATAATATAGAAGTCATCACAAACCTTATGACCTCCAAATGTTATGTCCAACTTCTAAAATTTCTCCTTTTAGGGTAAGTTATACCCATCCACCACGTGGTAGTGAAGCCTTTTAAGTCTTCCACATTTAACATTTTCCTCTTCACAAGTCCTTCATCAATGAAGTTATGGGTAGATTCTCCATCAATTAGAACATTCACTCTTTGTTCGAAAATGACTCCTCAGACTTTGAAAGAATGGTACCTATGTGTGCCAAATAGTGATTCTAGAATACCACCATTTTCTTTCTCCTTATCTTCTTCCTCTAGAGGGGTATATTCTAGATAATGAAATTCATCAGACTGATCTGATTCTAATGAATTCTATATAGTGAACTCTCCCCTTTCTAGGACATTTGTGTCCTAGAACCCATGGCTCTCTACAAGAGAAAAAATGTTTCTTCCTTTTGAGCTCATTCTTGGTTTCATCATCAGTCTTCTTGGGTGCGGTAGGGGGAGAAAATTTACAAGTAGTCCAAGGATTATTTTGGAAATTTCCTTTTTTATTATTCCATATTGAGAGTTTTGGTTTCTATCGGGGAGAAAAATTCTCTAGATCAAAATATTTTTCAGATAGTCTCCTAAAGTGTTGGGGGTGGAAATCCTTCACCAAGCCCCTAAGTTTCTCTACCGAGACTTCAATGAATAGGACTATGAGTCTCTTCTCTGAGATTTTGATTAACATGACTGATAGCCTTTGGAACTTTGCAACATATTCTTCCACACTCCCCTTTTGTTTGAGGTGAGCTAGAATTCTCTAAAATATTCTTTTGGATCTCTCCTATCAAATCTCTCAACTAGTCTTCTATAGAACTCATCATAATATTTGATCAATTTATGGAATTGAGTGATCAAACCACGGTACCACCAATCATGAGAAATTCCTTCCAAATGTAGGGTGGAAATTTTTATGGAATATTCTTTAGACATAAGGTTGAGTTCCAAGTACGTATCATGTTTCTGCAACCATGCCCTAACAACGCTCTTCTCAAATCCATCAAAGGATGAAATAGATAGCTTCCCCAATGAGTGATCCAAATATTCATCTTAGGTGGTGAATGGTAAGTTCCTTTCTTATTCTTCTTCATTTCCATGAAATCTCTCAAAGATAAGATCTTCTTGATTTGAGGGTCCAAAGCTCTATAATCTTCATAAGCTCTTAAGAAGTCATCTTGGAGGGAAGTTTATTCGCTTGGAACTTCTTCTACTCTCTGAATGAATTTAGGCTTGAGAGGCCTTTTAATGAAGTGAATTATGAAGCTTTGTGTAGAAACCATCTTCTCCTTCCCCTTTCCACCACTGGTTTCACTGGTATTGTCAGCTCCATTAATACTATCACCCTCCTTCCTAGAATTAGTTTGCATCCACTGAAATATTTGGCCAAACATGTCAAAAAGATGATTTTTCCCTTGTATCATTTCCTCAAACCTTGCTTTGGATTCTTTCACTTCATTATCCACGGTTTCTTCTTGACTTAGTTTCTTTAATTCTCTCCTCTAGAGCCTATTCTCTCTTTCACTTGAAAATATTATTCATTAGAAAACCCTACAAGCTAGTAGAATCATGTTTTGATACCACTGTAATGCCCCTAACATATAATTCAAACAAAGGCTGATTTGTATATTTTATTCATTACACATCAACATATGAACACAAAGACAATACTCCAATATATTGATAAACTTCATAAGCTCATTCATATATATGATATATCAAGTACAAATCACAACAATGATATGAAATGATATACAAGGTTGCATAGATCAACAATACTATTGTTAAATTCCTTACATAATCCTTGAAACTCAGATGAAATCCTTGAAAGAGAATTCCCTCAAGAACCAAAGGGGTTTCGTCCTCTGATCCTAGTGACTGCTGGATTTTCGTCCATGACCATAAAATCCTATGGGTTTTCGTCCAATGACCATAAAATCCTATGGGTTTTCATCCACATAAGTGTTTAGAACACAAGTGTTCCAAAATACAAAAAAATGACATAATTAGATAACTATTACATGAGTTGAATTCCTACATTTATATACTAACAATTTCCCTTAAGGAATAGGTCGGCCTTTAGCCAAAATGGTGCCAAAGCCTAGAATTTATATTTCACATGCTACACTATGTTGACCTTAAGGCCAAATTAGATTCTCTTGGAATTAGTGTGCCACCTTGTGAACCTATCCACATGCTTCCTTGGTCCCTCCCTTCTTCCTGAAACTTCAAAATTGATGCCGCATGACCCAAAAGTGTCATCCATTATGCTTGCTGAAGTAGGTGCCATTTTCCCACCATAGTCATCTTCTGATAATAATATCTTCACAATACTTGATCCTTTTCCCTTGGGATTTTGATATTATGTGCAGGTGTCATCATGAATTCTATGTTTTGAACTACAAGCTGGAATGTGCTCCTACAGAGGAATGCAAATGAATTCTTGGGAGCAATTATTCTTTGGTACAAAGAGCTTGGATTGGAAATCTTCCATTGGTAATAAATTTTCAGAGCTTGATCCTTCTATTATGAAATTCGGATAGAGTATAGATGGCTCTTGGCTAATCTTATGTCCTTGACTTCAAGTTGATTGGCCCTTCTACAATAAAATGTGACATGATTCTTGGAAGCAATTCTGCATTGGTCTTTTCGGAAAAAAGGGACATGACAATATATATTTTTAATAATACACCGTTAGTAGAGAGTATTCTGTCCTCTTAACCTCATAAATTAAACATGCGTAATGAATTATACCTTATATGTAATGTTTTAATTTTTATTTATTCTTCATGGACTTGGATATGATCTTTACTCTATTTGAAATATTTTTTTTGGATGCAACCACAAATCCTAAATATACCAAGATTTTTTCCATTGGAAGGCTACTTAATGAAGTGTCATTCCATGATTCTCTTTTTAAGTGAGTTCTTTCACTTTAATTTTAACATATCATTGAAATCACTTTTCTTAATTAATAGCTATACACTTCTCTAAAAAAATTATTTTTTCACGCAATACTTTTTTTTCATATACTCAAGTTTTTAATGGTGACATTATACTTGTTTTATTTATTTAAGCTTTCTATTCTCTCAAGTGGAATGTATTTCCCTTGTACTTTCCCAAAGGTGGGTTAGGTTTCCCTTCTAGTGTTTTTCAAGTGATTTTATTTCAAAAGAGATTTTGCATCAATTGGGAAAAAAATCTTAATGAGTGTTTCCTACAGCTTCTCCTTTGATTAATAATTTCTCATCTCGTATTTTCATAAACATAAAATTAAATCATGTTCCTTCCTTTTCAAAATAGAGCCAAATATTTGGTGCATATAACATATTTTTAGTGTTAATCAATTTGAATAGTATATTTGTTGTTATGCTCAACTCATCTCTTAGTAAGAAATATTATAAACTATAAAATTATAGATGTGTTATAGGAGGAATCAATACTAAAAAATATTTAAACATGATTAGAGAGATGGATCAATAAGACATAAAATTAGAAAAAATAAATTATATTACTTTGTCGATTTGTACATGACATACTCTCTTGAGAGATGCATAACTACTTATCTTCCTATAAATATAAATATAGATTATTATTATAGATATTTGGACCCATGATCTATCTGATATGTTTCTTACCTCTTTACATATGTTGCACTATATGTATATGTTACATTACAAGAAAGAAAGTTAGACTAAAAAACTATAAAATGATTAAGGGCTTATAGATATTTGGACTTATTTTCTATCTAAGATTTTTCTTATTTATTCATGTTACAAATGTATATGTTACATGGGAAGAAAGAAAGTTATGTTCTAGCAACTACAAAATAATTGTTGTTAGTGTGAATGGGGTTATTTCCTAACTAGATATTAGTGAGGACCTATTCAAATCATTAATAAGTTTAATTAGGAGTTAGTTTCCTTGGTGGAATTTTAGAAACTAGTATTTAATGGGACCATATCTCATTAATAGGCATGTAGTTATCTAGGCATTTAATATTTCACTCATGCATTTATAATTGTTCATTAGGAATTTAATGTTTGTAACTAAGGTGGTTATCCAACCTCCTCTCACCTTGCCTATATAAGGAAGGCTCTTGTACATTTGTAAATCATTCTAGATCAACTCATCATAGATCATCATTTGATCAAGTTCTCTTCTTGCTCATATTGCACTAATTTTTTGTTCGTGTGGATGGTATTCTTCTTGGTGATCCTTTGAAGTATGCACAACTTCATTTGGGTTATAGTTCATATTTACAACATGGTGTCAGAGCGTAGGCCATAGGAGATCCATCTCATATCGAGAAGTTGAGTTGAGGAGACTATTACAGGCTGAAGGTTTTCATGAAGGGCTAGTTGTTCTCATCTGAGAGACAACTAATTTCTGAGGTACTTTGAGTCAGATTTGACCCCACCATTGTGTTTAGAAGGTTTGAAAACCTAGGGAACATCGACCCATTTGATGAAATTTGACTTCCTCATCCGAAATCCATTAGAGGTTTCTTGTAGCGATATTAGAAGGGCGTCGTATGGATCATACAAGTTGTAGGAAAAAATCCCCCCCCCTTGTTATAGTTTAAAATCCACTCTCTAATCGACATCAGATAAAATACTTCATATTCTAAGATAAATTTAATTTTTGGTGATTTTTCAAAAAATCAAGCGACTATCTTAAATTTGATGGCCAAATGAGCATCATAGAAGCCCCATCATGTCTTAATTAGACAGTTTTCTTAAAATCTCCATAAATTTTGACTCGGGTATTAAATTTTCACAATGACATATCGTTGGAAAGATGGTTACGAGAACTATTTAGTGGTGCAAATTTTTTTATCAGATTTCATTCTTGTAATATTCTATCACAACTTGAAGTTAGTGCATCCTTTTGGATTCCCGAGCTCGTATCTTTTCACTAGTTTGTTAGATTTTGGTGATTCCAATTACATTGTGAAGGTGATTTAAATCTCTATCATTTTGTCCATATACTTTTTTAGATTCAATCCCAGGTACATTCTATTGAGTTTTTTCAATTTGAGGCATTTTCTTGATAACTTGGACATACTACAATTTGGAGAAAGTATATTTGCATTGGGAGGATTCATTTTCAGTTGTGCATCATATTTAAGAGTTTCCAATTTATATTGAAGGTCAATGTCCTTCTAATATTGGAGATCAATCATAGATTATTATGATGTTTTCATTTCATCCTTCCTTGATTATGTTGGAAAGGAGAAATTATAAACAATGGAGAGGCTGGATCATATATCATATCCAATCACTTCAGTTGTTGCCACATTTTAATGGTTTTGTTCCCCCTACTCATAAAGGTATCCAAAAATTTTCTTGGAGTTGTAGAAGGTATGATTTCTCAGAGGTTATTGCAATGCATGTTGATGATGATGTTTTGAAAGCTATTAATCATTGTGATTGTCCTCATATTCTTTGGACTAAGATTTGAGAGATATATGGAGATCTTGATACTCCACCATTCCTCGATGATCATGATTCAAAATATCATGTGCCTCTTTATTCTTTAGACATGATACCCTATGATGATATTGCTATGTAGGAGCTTACAGATTTAGAATGCTTTGAATCTTCAGATGGGGATGTCAAGGGTTCTTCAGATGCTTCTTCTCCATCAAAGATAGTTGATGTACCTTCACCTTCAGTGATTCCTTGTCCAAAGTCATTGATTGAGGATTCCATCATTCCTAATCAACAAAGAATATTTAGTTTTCTAGACTTGGGATCATAGGATGGCTTTGTTTCAGGTATTGCAGACTTGGCTACTTCTACAGGTTTGGAGGACATTCTTGAGGGGATATCTCTCCTCTATGCAAATTCCACTTTGGAGGGTTTTATCGAGTCTCTGTATTCCATTGTTTTGACGTTGATTGGGGATCATGATCTTGGTGAGATTACCTTGGAGGCACTTGATTCCTCTTCAGATATTTCATATATGAGGCTTCCCTCCCATTTCATTATGGAGTTGGAGTTTCTTCACCATCTACCATTGGATTTGCTTCTTCCTAGTGGGAGACATGTGGTTTGTCATCATTGGACACTCTTTTGGCTTCAAACTTCTTTCAATGGTTTTGAGGACACTTCATTCAGGGGGGAAATCTAGTCTCCATATATTCCTTCAATGGAGGGATCATTGTATTGCATTATTTGGATCTTGTTCAACATCAATTTCCACATAGTCTTGGTTTGTCACCTTATTTATTGATTGGGAATGTACTTGATTTGATTGTGGCATCTTCATCTTCCTTGGGCAAAGAGAAACATGATCAATTTTAAGAGACATCATCATCATTCATTCTTTCTTCCTTCAATTCCTATCTAGAATGGGAAGCATTCCTGCATTTTTACTTGGTTTTATTTCTTTTGAAATGGAGGTAAGTTATTTGTCAATATTGGATCATGTTTTTTCTTCAGGCACTTACCATTTTTCAGGTGATTACATATTGTGGGGGATCTATATACTTTCTCCATTTCCATATTATGGGGGGCTATTGATTATTATATTTTTGTGATGGATGTAGCTCTTGGGGGGGGTATTGATGTTGAGACCTCCATACATCACTTCCATTACTTGTACATGATTAGCATTAGATTTTGCACTATAGATATTTTTTGGGGAGGAGTTTTGTCCAATGAGGTTTTCCCCTTTTCTCCATTTGTAAGAGATTGCATTTTCATTTGTACATGGGTACCTAACATGGCCTCATAGTTGGGACCCATAATTGCATCATATTGCATCATTTGCATTATAACTACATGTTGAACTTATGGGGGGCATGTTAGTGTGAATGGGGTTATTTCCTAACTAGATATTAGTGAGGACCTATTCACATCATTAATAAGGTTACTTAGGAGTTATTTTCTTAGGTGGAGTTCTAGAAACTAGTATTTAATGGGACCATATCTCATTAATAGGCATGTAGTTATCCAGGAATTTAATAATTCACTCATGCATTAGGCATTTAATGTTTTTAACTAAGGTGGCTATCCAACCTTGTCTCACCTTGCCTATATAAGGAAGGCTCTTGTACAGTTGTAAATAATTCTAGATCAGTTCATCATAGATCATCATTTGATCAAGTTCTCTTCTTGATCATAGTACACTAATTTATTGTTTGTGTGGATGGTATTATTTTTGGTGATCCTTTGAAGTATGCACAACTTCATCTGGGTTATAGTTCATATTTCCAATAATTTAGACTTAAACATTGGTTGATGAGTCACATCCCTATATGTGATGGACTCACATCTATGACAATAATTAGTAGAGAAATTTTATGTGATACATAGATATTTAGTGTTACCACAAATTAATTGAACTTGCTTGATAAGATATATACAATAATATTATATAATCATATGTCAAGCTATTTGTATAATTTATTTTATCCAAATACACATATACATTTCTATAAATGCATCATACTATTTAATTACAATATATTTATTTTTGGATTATTGCATATAATATATAGGTGTAAATATTTGTTTATATTTTATTAAATAAATGAAGAGAGATGTAAATAAATATGTAATGCCCCCTTCTCAGTAGCCACCTAGAGATCGTTTAGCCCTTAATTATTTCCGAAGGCTAAACAAGAGAAATATGGGAATATATATTAAATTAATTATTTGTAAAGTTGTCTCAATAAATTAATTTATCATAAGATAGATTTATATTTAATTAATTTAATAAAGTGACTAAAATAAATATTATATCATAAAGTCACTTGAATAAAATAATATTATTTTCTAGAAGATTCTTGGAGGTGATTGAGAATTATTTATAAGGAGTTGAATGCAAGTCATTTCATCATGTCTTGAGTTATTCTAATATTCTACCTGTGTGGCGAGAGTTTGTATGCTTACATTATTCGAGGGCTTGAAGACTCTAGGATACCAAGCTCGGTTGTGCAACATTAACCCTAGTTAGAATTGAGTGGGAGATATTTTAGTCTTCCAATATGAGCAAAATTTAATGTTCTATGACCAAATTTTGGGGTGAATTGAGAAGTTCAATTTTGGAAGGAAATAATTGCAGCATTTTGAAGATCAGTTGTAGTCATCTTTAAGTTTGATTTGGTGAAGAAATTTTGAGGTAGAATTTGTAGTTTGGAGGACTTCGATTTTGGCATTTTTTTGAAGCTAATTTTCAGGCAAGAGGAGAAATTCAAATTTCCTAGTGGGGATGACTTCATAGTAGGAAATTTGTGGCTTCCCTTTCTAGACATGCACAATTTCTTAGCTCAAGGAAATCAATTTTAATTGGCATATTGGGGTGCAACAATCATTCATCAGGGATAGTTCAATTTTGTTACTTGCTGGGCTATACATACTCAATTTTGGTGGGAAGAATAGGCACAACTCTCTTGGAAGCCAATAGATGAATTTTGTGAAAAATTCAATGGGACTCTTCATTGCTGGCTTAGCTTTTCAAGACGTCATTACTGGGTTCTTATGTCAGTTGTGAATTTTTGCATAATGATCGCATTTTCTATCCATTAGGTTGCTAGTCTGTAATTTGTGGAATTTATATCAAACAACATCATTACTATTGTCATTGGGTAGTCAAGTTTGCAAATGTAATCGTTGCCAATTAGTGAATTTTTTATTAGCATTGGAAGTAATTTGAAAACAAGCAATATTGGAGTATCTCAACATTGTTAAATTTGTATGTCATATTTGCAATAACATTAAAAGGGTGTTTGAGTTTGCACAAAAAGTGTTTGTAGAAATGTCAACTTGCTATAGCTACATATTTACATGAGTTTTCAGTCATCATAACATTATAAAAGTCATAAAATTACCTTGCATTACATTCTAATTTTATTTGTAGTCATTTGGCAAGTTTAGTTGTCTTTTATGCATTTTATCATCACATCAAAAGGAAAAAATAAAATAAAAAAAATTACTAGCCAAGAACAGTTTACATGACAAGCGTTTGAAAAAAATTCCCAAACACCAAAAAAAAAAAATCAAGGGCAGATTTGGCAAGGAACTTTATAGTGGTATCAGAGCTAGCATCCTGCTAGCTTGTGGGGTCAATATTGGGTTATGAATCCAAATTACATAACATATAGAAGAGAAAGAAGAAGGGGTTTTGGTCCTTTTTCTATGGATTCTTCATCTGAAGAAGAGATCATGGGTGATAGACATGACATACTAGAGGGTAGAACTCAATAGATTCTTAACAACCTAGCTAGAGGTCAAAAACAAATAGCTCAGTTCTTAAATCAACTTGTGGGTAATAAAAAAAAAATGGTAACAATGGGACAAATGGTCATGATAACAATACATAAGCAAGTGACACCAACATATTAGCACACAACCATTATAGGATAGCTAGTAGGATGAATCCGAGGCCTCTCATGCCTCAATTCTTGGGTGGAAAAAATGTTGGATATAAGGAGTAGCAAGAACAGGGTGAAGGTTTCACAAATTATTTAAGAGAATATCAATCATTAGGTGATGAATTTCATGATGCCATGTAATTGCAAGAATAGGGGTCAACAAAACCAAGATCTATAACACAAGGTTGGGAAAATTTTAATCCCTTCCTTTGATGGGTCCAGTAAATGCACAGCCAGAGCGTGGGTACAAAAGTTGGATACTTACTTCTAGCTTAACCCCATGTTGGAGATAGAGGCCATCAAGTATTCTACACTACATTTGGAGGGTGAAGCACATGAGTGGTGGTATCATGGGCTTGTCACATTGGGACATGCCAACATCACTTCCTATTTGGAGTTCCTGCAAAATTTGATGGATAGATTTGATCAGAAGGATCTTGAGCTTCATTTTCGAGAGCTAGCACAACTTAAGCATAGTGGATTAGTGAATGCATATATTATAGAGTTCCAGCAGTTGGAAGTCATGGTGACTAGTATATCGGAGCAGAGATTGATCATGCTCTTAATTGAGAGTCTATCTGAGCCACTTTGTGGTTGGATTAAGGATTTCAAATTTGACACTTGCTAGGATGTGATCACTCAAGATAGAGACATGGAGCACTTCACACCTAGCAATAAATCCCCTTCTAAATCCTTTGTTCCAAAAAATAACAAGGGCAAGAAATGTATCCAGAAGAAGAGAAATAAAAGGAGTGATCCAGATGAAGAGTACCGAAAAGAGTGCATAAGGAAACAAATATGTTATCATTATAGGGAGCATTGGGATCTTGGGCATCATTGTTTGGGTAAAGGTAAGTCTAACTTCATTGAGGTTATATCAGTGAGTGAGGATAGTGATGATGATGGGAAATCACAGGATAGTGGTGAAAACAGTTCATATGAGGAGCATCCCCAAGAGAAGGGAAATAGTAGCACCATTGCTACTTTATAATGATTTATGAGATTTAACTCCTTCAGGGCTAGGGGAGTTGTAGGACCAATGTGTCACAATATTGATTGATAGTGGGACTACCCACAATTTCATTGATGTATCCCTAGTGGTGAAGCTGGGATTACTAGCAGAGGACTTTGAGGGTTTTAATGTGATGGTGGATGATGGATATAATATGTAATGCATACAGAGGGTTCCAAAGTTTCCTATCACATTGGTCAATTACACAATCAAAAAATATTTCTATGTGGTGGACTTAGGTGACACAAATTCCATACTTGGTATTCAGTGGTTACATTCATTATGAAAATATTCACAGAACTTTCAGATCATGGAACTTAAGTTTAGGGAAGTGGATGGCAAGAGAGTGGTGCTTAGAGGTATGGCTACTAGGGCACCAAAGATAGTGTCAGATAAATGGATGGAGAGTATTTTTTTCATGGTGATGTGGCATGGGTAGCTAAATGTTTGATTACTAGTAAGGAGACTCCAGATTTATATCAACCTTATCACATTGATATTCAAGATCTTTTGGGAAATCATAACAAGGTGTTTGGAGAGATTACACCAAGTCAGCCACCAGATAGAGGGTTCAAGCACACCATTGAGTTGGAGGAGGGGTCCAAGCCAATCATTATCACCCCTATTGTCATCCTACAAAAATCAAGGATGAGATTGAGAAAGCAATCAAGGATTGCTAGACATGGGGCATATACAACCAAGTTCTAGTCCATTTGATTCTTCTTTGGTCTTGGTGAAGAAGAAGGATGGAACTATGCAGATGTGCATTGACTATAGATCTCTCAACAAGAAAAATATTAAGAACAAGTACACAATACCTAGGATTGATGAGCTATTGGATGAGGTTCATGGTGCAGTGTAATTTTCTAAGATAGATCTTCGCTCGGGGTACCATGAGATCAGATTTAGAGAGAAGGATATACACAAAACAACCTTTTGATGTCACTATGAGTGTTATGAGTTCTTAGTCATTCCATTTGGGTTGACTAACACACCTACATTTCAGTTCTGCATGAACCACATCTTCAATAAGCAGCTGTGTAAGTTCCTTTTGGTATTCTTTGATGACTTTCTCATATATAGCAAGACTTGGGAGGATCACTTGAGGAAACTTGATGAGTTCTTGACTATCGTGGAGGAGCCATCACTATATACTAAGGCCTCGAACTATGAATTTGGCCTTAAGGATATTTTGTACTTGGGGCATGTGATTAGTGCACAGTGAGTATAGGTTCACCAAGAGAAAATTCATGGAATACTCGATTGGCCAACACCTAGGAAACTCACAGAGCTATGAGGATTCTTTGGGTTGTGCAACTATTACAAATTCTTTGTGAGGGGATTTTCACAGTTGGGAGCACCATTGAAAAATATTGCTAAGAAGGGTGCATTCAGCTGGTTTGATGAGGCACAATGAGATTTTGACAAGCTCAAGGAGGTGATGAGTAGTTTCTCAGTCTCAACACTTCTAGAATTCACCCAACCATTCATTCTTGAGTGTGATGCATTGAGTGAAGGAATAGTAGTAGTTTTGATGTAGAGATGACACCCCATTTCTTTTGAGAGCCACAAGTTGAGGGGACCTAAGAAAATTTACTCCATAAATGATAAGGAGATGTTTACCATAATGCATGCATTGGCAAAGTTCATGCAATACTTGGTTGGAGGGAAGTTTGTGGTGAGGATTGACCATAATAGTATTAGGTATTTCTTGGAGTAGAAAGATTTGAATGAGAGGAAATATAAATGGGTTAGTAAGATATAGGCCCATGACTTCGACATAGAGTATGTGAAAGGGAAGAAGGATGTTGCTAATGCCCTTTCCAGGAAACCTACCACTTGTTCACTTTCAAAGATTTCAACTAATTAGAAGTCTCTCTTGTTAGCTAAGTACTCCAAGAATAAATTTTCATACGAGGTGATGGATGGACGAGTACATGATGATAGGTATAGGGTTATGGATGATGTGATCTTCTACAAGGACATGATCTACTTGGTGCCAGAGTCTAAATTGAAGGAGAAAATTATGTAGGCTTTACATGACCCTCCTTTAGGAGGCCATCAGGGATACTTTAAGACATATATATAGGTCAGAGAGAGGTTCTCTTGGAAGGGCCTCAAGGAGGATGTTTTGAGACATGTCAGGGAGTGTGTGACTTGTCAGAAGAACACATCTGAGCATTCACATCCAACAGGTCTATTACGGCCATTGCCCATTCCAAAGTAGAAGTGGGAAAGTATTTCCATGGAATTCATCATAAGTCTACCCCAAGGTACATGGGAGAGATTGCATTTATATGGTGGTGGATCGGTTGATGAAATATGCTCACTTCTTTGCTATACCTACATAGTACAGGGCACCGCAAGTGGCTGAGTTATTTTTTAGAGAGATCTTCAGGTTGCATGGGCTACTGAGCTACATAGTCAGTGATAGGGACAATAAATTATTGAGTGCTTTTTGGTAGGAGCTTTTCAGATTGGCAGGTACTAAGTTGACCTCGAGTATGAGTTATCACCCTCAAATAGATGGTCAAACTAAGATTGTGAATAAGTGGATTGAGGGATACTTTCACAATTACATATCAAGTTAATAGAGAGCATGGATTAAGTGGTTGCACTTGGGAGAGTATTGCTATAATACCACTTATCATATGTCTATTGGGATGTATCCTTTTCGAGCATTATATGGGTATGATGCTCCATAATTCATGGACTTGGATTTTGGGGAGATTAGATCTTCTAAGGCTAAGGATTGGATTTAGGAAAGCTAGGACGTCTTGAGAGCACTCAAGGATAACTTGCAAGTGGCACAAAATCAATAGAAGACTTATGTTGATAGAAATAGGGTTGAGCATAGTTTTGAGGTTGGTGACTTGGTTTACCTTCATTTGTAGCCTTATAGATAGTCTTCTTTGAAGAAGAGCTGGGTAGAGAAGCTCAAGCCTAGGGTTTATGGACCATACATGATCATTAGGCATGTTGGAGAGGTAGAATATGATTTGGATCTTCCAAAGAGCAACAAGTTTTATAATGTATTTCATGTTTCATGCCTCAAGAAGGCACTTGGACAATAGGTTGCTTATTCATTGGAGCTACCACTATTGGATGAGGAGGAAATTTAGTCCTAATTCCTTATAAGATAATTAATACCTGGGAGAAGAGATTGAGGAATCAGGTGGTTGAGGAGTATTTGGTGAGATGGAGAAATCTGCCAGGAGAGGATGCCACTTGGGAAGGAGAGCAGATTCTACAACATCTTAGTTTACAATTGTTTGAGGACAAGTAATTTTAGGAAGAGAGAACTATAATGTCCCTTTCTTAGTAGCCACTCGAAGATCATTTAGCCTTTAATTATTCCTGAAGGATAAACATGAGAAATAAGAGAATAAATATTAAATTAATTATTTGTAAAGTTATCTCAATAAATTAATATCATAAGATAGATTTATATTTAATTAATTTGATAAAGTGACTAAAATAAATATTAGATCATAAAGTCACTTTAGGAATAAAATAATATTATTTTCTAGAAGCTTCATAGAGGCAATTGAGAATTCTTTATAAGGAGTTGAATGCAATTCATTTAATCATGTCTTGAGTTATTCTAATATTATATCTATGTGGTGAGAGCTTGTATGCTTGCATTATCCGAGGGTTTGAAGACTCTAGGATACCAGGTTCGATTGTGCAACATCAACCCTAGCTGGAATTGAGTGGAAGATATTTCAGTCTTCTAATTTGAACAAAATTTAATGGTCTATGACCAAATTTTGGGGTGAATTGAGAAGTTCAATTTCAGAAGGAAATAATTGCAGCATTTTGAAGATCAGTTGCAGTCATCTTTAAGTTCAATTTGGTGAATAAATTTTGAGGTAGCATTTATAGTTTGGAGGAATTCAATTTTGGCATTTTTTTGAGGCTAATTTTCAATCAAGAGGAGAAATTTGAATTTACTAGTGGGGACGACTTCATAGTAGGAAATTTGTGGCTTCCCTTGCTAGACAGGCATGATTTCTTTGCTCAAGGAAATTGATTTTAATTGGCATATTGGGGCGCATCAATCATTCATCAGGGATAGTTTAATTTTGTTACTTGCCAGGCTGTACATGCTCAATTTTGGTGGGAAGAATTGGTACAACTCTCTTGGCAGCCAATAGATGATTTTTTTGAAGAATTTGATGGGATTCTTCATTTCTGGCTTAGCTCTTTAAGACATCATTACCAGGTTCTTGTTTTAGTTGTGAATTTTTGCATTAGAATTATATTTTTTGTCCATTAGGTTGCTGGTTTGTAAGTAGTGGAATTGTTGTCAAACAACATCATTACTATTGTCATTAGGTAGTCAAGTTTACAAATGTAATTGCTGCCAATTAGTGCATTTGTTATTAGCATTGGATGCAATTTGAAAACAAGCAATATTGGAGTATCTCAACATTGTAAAAGTTGTATGTCATATTTGTAATAACATTCAAAGAAAGTTTGAGTTTGCACACAAAATGTTTGTATAAATGTCAACTTGCTAGAGCTTCACATTTACATGAGTTTTTAGTCATCATAACATTAGAAAAGTTAGAAAATTACCTTGCATTGCATTCTCATTTCATTTATAGTCATCTGGAAAGTTTAGTTAAGCATTATCACATAAAAAAGAAAAAACAAAACAAAAAACATTTACCAGCCAAGATAAGAAGTTTGCAAGACAAGTGTTTTACAAAATTCCCAAACACAAAAAATCAGAAAATCAAGGATAGATTTGGCAAGGAACTTTACAAAATATCACTTAAGAAATCATGCTAAGAGAATGTTAAATAAGAAATTGGTTTTCCAGTTAATAAGTTTATAAAAAAGACTAACATAATGCACATGGAAATTGAGCCAAATATTAAATGCATTGGAAAATAATGGGAAATAAAGTAGAAAAGTGAACAAGGTAGAGAAATACATACCATTCCTACACCTATAAAAATTCTACTCTCATCTATATGCATCCTATACATGTGAATTTAATTGACCAATTTTTTATGGATTTGGGTTTTGAAATAAATAAAAATTCATCACTTGAATTGGGGAGAAGGAAAAAGAGAAATAGAAAACAAAGAAGGATAAAATTGAAATATTGTGAGAAAAAAATACTAGAGAAGATTCATTATTTCTAGGTACTTAAATTTTCTCAATCTCTCAAAATATTAGATCTTCCTAATCTTAGCTAGTTGTATTTCTAATATATTGGATCTTCTTGATTTTAGCTAGGTGTATTTTTAATATAATGGATACTTAAAAATTTTAGTGTTCAATATATTCCTCAAAGTATTAAATATATGTATGTATATATATAATTTAACACTTGATCTTCACTTTTTATCTTGACTTGGGGAAAAATCTTGTCCGTTATTTATCTTATTATTAATTTTACTTCTTGTAGCTTTTTTTTTTTTGGATTTGTATTGGTCCATGGGTATTTCATGGAAACAATTGACATCACGGTCTTCCATATTGAGGTGAATTTTATCATTTTCTTATTTTTTATTTTTTTCTTGTACAACACATAGTAATAATGTCATCGTGGTCTTCCATATCATGGTGCATTTTGTTATATTTTATAATAGTCTAGGTTGATCAAACATTTAAAATTTTGTGCAAGCTTCATACTATTCATCATTACATAATCCACACTCAACTTAATTTCTTCATAACAACTATTATTAACTAACATTCATTCTATCTCATCATTTGAGTTTAAGCCATCTATTCTAACCCAAGTTCTTTCATTTAATTTTGTGTGTTTATTCATCTCTTTCATCCTTGTATGTCCTCTCAAGGGGGCACCTCTCTAATTATCATGCCACCTGGGGAATCCTACCACATCCATTCTATAAATACCCAAATTTTGACATCATATAATTAATTAAATTATACATTTTAATCAATTATTTATCATAAATTGTCATCCCCCAAATTTAATTAATTAATTAAATAATACATTATTTAATTAATCTTCTATAATCCCTTTATTTAATTAAATTTTTATTTAATTAATTACATATTTACCTTTCTTCTAAAAGTTATATATACATATGTATATATACACACATATATGCATATGCATATACACATACACACACATATATATATAATGTATACATATATGTAGCACATATATGCATATACACATACACACACACACACACACATATATATATATATATATATATATATATATATATATATATATATATAATGTATATATATGTATACACACACATACATACATATATACATACATACATATATACATACATACATACATATACACACATACATATATATACACACATACATATATATAATTCGTCACTTGGTCTTCACTTTTTATCTTGTCTTTATTCTTTATCTTATTATTTATTTTCTTGCTTGTGTAGCTTATTTTTTTTTGGATTTGTGTTGGTCCATGAGGTATTATATCTACATATATATAAAAATATACATATATCTACATATATATAAAAATATACATATATACATATATATATATACATATATATATATATATATATATATATATATATATATATATATATATATATATATACATATACATACATACATATATATATATACATATACATAAACACATACATACATACACATACATACCTACATATATATACATGCATATACATAAACATAAACATAAACATAAACATAAACATAAACATATACATTTACATATACATATACATATATATATACATATACATATACACACACACACACATACATACATACATACATACATACATAAAATTTATCACTTGGTGTTCACTTTTTATCTTGACTTGGGGCAAAATATTGTTTATTCTTTATCTTATTGTTGATTTTTTTGCTTGTGTATCTTCTTGTTTTTCTTTGTACTTGTGTTGGTCCATGGGGTATTTCATGGCAACAAATGACATCATGGTATTTCATATTGTGGTGTATCTTGTCATTTTCCTATTTGATTTTTTTTATTATACAACATATAGTAATGTCATCATGGTTTTCCATATCATGGTGCATCTTGTTGTGTGTTAGAATAGATCTAGTTTCTCAAATATTTGAAATTTTGTGCAAGCTTCATAGTATTCATCATCACATCATCCACACTCAACTTCATTTCTTCATAACTAACAAATTCATTCTATCTCATCATTTTATTCTAATCCATCTATTCAAACCCGAGTTCTTTCATTCCATTTTGAGTGTTTATTCATCTCTTTCATCCCTACATGTCCTCTTAAGGGGACATCTCTCTAGAATCATGCCACTTGGGGCATCCTAATAAATCCATTATATAGATACCCACATTTGACCACATCATATAATTAATTAAAATATATATTTTAATTAATTATTTACCATAACCTATCATCCCTAAATTTTATTAATTAATTAAATAATTAATCTTCTAGTATCTGTAATACCCCTCCATTTTTCTCTATTGTGCGACCAATGTTGTTTCCCATTTTATGCTTTAGTATTCTGTGTACTTTGACTATGTACCTGGTTTCAATTAATCACTATTTTATCATGATGTAATGATACTATATTTTGATGTGATTATTATGGCATGTTTGGAACTAGCATAAGTGGATATTTAAATTTATGATGTTTCATGCTTTTGACTATGTTGCTATGTTAGATGCATAAGTTAGTACTACTGTATTGGTGAAGAGGACGGTATCACATCACTCGCTTGCGAGTGCTCTGCGATTTCGTGATTTATTTTTCATAGTGTGCCTTGTTTATGACATATTATTGTATGTGGATATATTCTTTGTTCGCAGGTTGACAGGTATAGGACATCGACTCCACCTGGTTTCATAGGTTTGAGCGTGTCCATTGGCTAATGACATTCGATTGGGAGATAGTAGCTAGGATTTCCATGTCAAGTCGTCACCCTGGTCGTGGTGTGTCGTCAGTCCTAGTGTGGTCCAATTGTTTTATATTGTGCAATTTGTCTTGTTTCAATTTATTTTGGAAGTTAGAAAAAATGTTAAAGTATATGCTTTTGTGGTTATGTTGGTGAGTAAATTAATCTGGTTATATGTTTGAAATGTGATTTAATGTATTTATTAATTTAATTTAATTAATAAATAATTTAATCTCATTGTAGATCTATTTTATTAATTAATTAAATTATTGTGTTGAGATGAATTAGATTATTCATTTTGGAAATGCATGTATATTTGATTTGAAAATGAAAATAAAAGAAAATGGTTAAAAAGTTCAATTTAGTAAATTTTTGAATTCAAAAATTAGAAAAGGGAAGATATTTGTATTTATGTTTTGGAGAATTGATGAGGGTAGTTGTAGGATTTTTTTTAAGAGAATTTCATTATTATTGAATTTTCTTCACAAATTATGTTCATGGAGTTTTGGAGAAAATTGAAAGAAAAAGAGGAAGAAATTGTTCAATTTTGTGGGTTTGGATAAAAAGCTTAAAGAATCTGTGGAGCTAAAAATGGAATCAAGCCACCTTCAGGATCTTCTCCCAACTTAAAAAAAAATAGGTTCTCACCTTGTATTTAGTTATTTTTTTGATTCAATGGCATTTGTGTTGATGGGAAAACTATTTGAAATCTATTGTTTGTGTGCAAAACAAAATTATTTGAAATCTTGCTTTTAAATTTGGAAAAGATTGTTTCAAAATTGAAATAAATTCTTGTTTATAAATTTTTATTTCAATTCTGTTTTGTTTTCAATTTTGTTCTTCAATTTGGTTGAAACCTCATTTAGAGGAATTAATACATGTATATTTATATACATACATTCATATATATATATATATATACACACACATACTTGTGTGTATATTTTTTCATCATTTTTTTCACTTGGTAGGGTTATGCTAGCAAAATTTTTATGCCAGGTTCAAAATTTTATTAGTCTGGTTTTTTTGGGGGTTTTGGTTTTTTTTTTCATTAAAAACAAAACCAGTCAAAAGAATGAAAAATTAAAATATATATATATATATATATATATATATATATATATATATATTTTATTTATTTTAATATTATAGTTTTTATAATGTTTAATTATATTTTAACATTATAATTTATTATAATATTAAAATGCATTTAATAGTTATAATATTATGATTTTATAATATTAAAAGGTATTTAAATAATAGTAATAATATTAATGTATTAATATTAACACATTAAAATGATAAATTTCATTATATTATTATATTGTTTAAATGAGAATATGTAGTTATTTTATGATTTTATGTTTTTTTTTAATGGTTTTGTTGAGGGATGAATCAGATTCATTTGAGGAAATAAAATAGGCATGATGGGTTAATTAAACCATTATTTTATTTAAATCATTATTTCAAGGGGAGTAGTTTTAAATTTTAAACATTACGTTATCTTAATCAAGGGAATAAGTTTAAATTGGTTATATTGAATAAGGAAATCAATATTTTATTTAAAACAATGAATTTTGATTCATTTGTTAAACTAGTTAATTTATCATGCATTTAAATGCCAATAGGGAAATAAAATGGTTAGTATTAATTTCTTCCTTATTGAAATGGCATATTTAATTCAATTTATCTAATGCAATCCATTATTGAATGTTAGTGAAGATATGGATTTAGTGAATCCAAAGTAGATTTTAATTCTTGCCCTCATTTCGATCTGTTCGTGTTATCATTTGGGAAATGTGGGTCTTAGCACTTGACAAGTCTTCCAGTTGGGTTTTCAAGTTTGTGGGTTGTCGTATTGTGTAGTCAACCTTTGGATTGCCTTGGGTTGTGTGTTTAACCAGTTTGTTCCCCGATTATCATGAACGAGAGTGTGTTGACTGTATGTCATGGTTAGGGATGTGATATCCTTACGTAGCACATGTGTACCCTTAGATTGTGGAGTGGTTCCACGTGTTGTCTTAGAGGAGTGGTTTGTAGTGAGGGTTGGCACACAAAGTGGTGCCAGGATAACTCATTGCAAGTTAGTTAATCCAGTGATAATTTAATTAACTGATTAGAGTATCACGTAGTATCAAACACTTATTAAGATAATTATGCCTTGCTCATGAACGCAAGGGCTTGCAAAGACTTGGGTTGAGATGAGAAGGCCTAGAATGGAAAGATCATTATCTTGTGTCTAGGAAAGATAACTGATTCTGCATTGGATTACATGAGGGGCGGAAAGTCGTTAGAGGCTATCAGGATAACCCGAGTTGGGGGCCGGGGCCTAGGAAGACTCACCAGGATAGCCTATGTAACATTGTGATTGAACTTCTCCTAAGTCAACAGTATGTTCGCATTAGTGATGCAACTGATTATGTAATTCTAGAAGCATTGTAACCATTGTATTAAGTGATGTATTTGTATTTATTTCAGTCTAGTTTTGTGTTAGCCTATTTCTTGAGGTAGATGTTCTTGGCTAGAAATCCTTGTTACTATCTCCTTGCACGGGGGGTGGACCTTTAGGTTCCACTTGGTTGGGTGGAATGTGCACCTTTCTCCATTGGGTATTTCTTCTTGATTAGGTGGACGAGACTTCTAGTTGGAGAGCTCGTATGATCCAGTTTCGTTGCATGCCTTGTTATTTCTGTTGATCTTGTGATGTATCACCCCTCATTTTTTATCGAGGTGGAAGTTGTAATTGTAATCTTATTCTTTGGACTTACCTCATTCGGGGAATGAGAGTTGTAACTATATTGTTTAATTATGAAAGATGAAATTGAAAGTTATCTCTTATGCTTGTTGTAAATTATCTTAATTGGAATGTATGTGTTTATTTCTTAATTAAATAATTGACATGGTTTAATTCATGTTTTTTGTTGAGGTTCTATATAACCTCTGTCTTGTAACCTTAGAGGTTGTTGGAATTAGTTAGTGAACTTACTTATTAATTGTACTTAAACAAAAAAATAGTCTGTTTAAGTAGTTGTTTGCAACTTCCTCTAGGGTTGTGTGGCGGGGCGTTACACATGGTATTAGAGCCTAGGTTTAAACACTGGGTACTCTAGGATTATGATGGAACCATTAAGCTTTTAGTTGTTTAAGTTTTGAGTTGTGTATCTTGACTTATACCTTGATGTGTCTATGCAGGAATATGCCTCCCAAATTCCGAAGAGGTAGAGGGTGTGGTCGTGTCTGTATAGACGGTCGTGGTGAGAGTCAACATGATTCTCCTCCTCTAGTTCCTCTTATCCTAGATCAGGAGGAACATCAGGCATCATAGAATGTACCAGGGGTCAATGATCATCCTCAGGATCCAACATGGATCGAGGCTATGCGTAGAGCACTTGAGGAGGCTTTGGAACTCCTTGGTCTGCGGCAGGTAGAGGTTCAGGTTAACCTAGTGGTGAGGGAAGCTCCACCCCATTCTGAGTCACACATGAGGGACCTACTCAAGGCACACCCTCCATTATATGATGGATCAAGTACTGGTTTAGAGGCCGAGACTTGGCTGATAGACTTGGATAGGTTTTTTTCCATGCATCCATATGTCAATAACACCAGAGCTCGTTATGCTATCATGTAGCTAAGAGGGTTTGCATCCACATGGTGGATACTAGAGGAGAAAAAGCTCCATATTGACATTCACATAATATCATGGGAGATCTTCCTTGAGAGATTCAGAGCTTGGTTCTTATCTGAGCATTGGTGTTAGTGTCGAGGCAACGAGTTCCATGCCTTGCATTAGATGGAATTATCTATTGAGCAATATGAGCGACGCTTTTTATGAGCTCAAACAATATGCAGGGATTAGTGACGATAATAGTATGTTGGTACACCATTTTTTTAGGGGCTTAAATGCTCGTCTCAGTAGTGGTGTGAGGGTTTTCGAACCCAAGACCATGGAAGTGGTAGTAGAGAAAGCACGCCTTGTTGAGGAGAATATGAGTATGGCACTTGGAGGGCACATGAGTGTACCGATTGGCTGTAGTTCAACGACAGGATCTAGTGCTAGAGGAGGGCAGCCTTAGGGAGGCGTACCTCCTAGGTCTCAACAGGGGCCATCTCAGGGTGGTCAACAACAACAATAATAGGTATCACAAGGGAAACGTAAAGGTTTCCAACCGAGGCAGGGGGACAAAAATTGGAGGCATGTGAAATGCTTCAGCTATGAGCAGCTAGCATAGAGTTCATAGTCTACTTTTAGGGGTAGTGCATAGCAGTCTAGTGCACCATCTGAGGGTAGAGGTTATGGCAGAGGTATTGAGTGTTTTACATGTGGTCAATAGGATCACATAGCTAGAGTGTGTCCCAACAGGGGCACATCTAGATTTTCACAGGGACTAGCGACATCTGAGCCGACAGTTGGTGATGTAAGCAGAGGGCATCGGGTTTTTGCAGTGGTTGATAACCACCAAGTAGAGCATCAGAGCACTATCATTGAGTCAGATGGTATGTTGATGGGTAACCCAGTTACCATATTATTTGATTAAGGAGCATCAAAATCCTTCATTTTGACATCAATCATGTCGTGATGTAGACTGGATGCAATAAGGCAAGTCGATAGGTGGCAGGTAGAGCTAGCTTTGAGTGTGAAAGTCACATCGTATTCCCTTGTGCCAGAGTGTAGATTGGAGATTGGACCTCTTCAGAATACGATGGACCTCCAAGTTATTCCCTTGGGTTCTTATGACATCGTCATAGGGATGGATTGGTTGGAGGCACATAGTGCAGTCTTGGATTGTCGACACAAGTCGATTCGATGCATTGAGGCATCTGGTAGAGAGATAGAGGTAGTGGGAGTCTAGAGGCCAATTTCTTTGAGGTTCATCTTAGTTATGTAGTTGAGAAGGTGAGTACGTCAAGGATGCTAGTTGTTTGCTGTCATAGTGGATGACTTGGATCTAGGAGGTGGAGAAGAGAAAGTCTCTCTTGATAGTCACCCCGTTCTTCATGAGTATTCTGATGTCTTTCTAAATGAGATTCCAGGGATGCCACCTCAGAGGGATATTGACTTCAAGATTAACCTTATACTTGGTTCATAACCCATTTCTCTAGCTCCCTATCATATGACCACCCAGGAGCTGAAAGAGCTTCGTTTACAGCTTGAGGAGTTGTTAGAGAAGGGCTTCATTTTCCCTAGTGTTTCACCATGGGGAGCAAGAGTCATCTTCATGAAGAAGAAGGATGGTTCACTTCGGTTATGTATTGATTATTGACAGTTGAAAAAAGTGACCATCAGGAACCGATATCTTCTTCCTAGGATTGATGATCTATTTGATCAAATCAAGGGTGCCACCATCTTTTCGAAGATTGATCTTAAGTTAGGATATCATCAGCTTCAGATCTTTGACTCAGATATCCATAAGACAACATTTCAATTGTGATATGGTCACTACGAGTTCACAGTAGTACCGTTTGGATTGACGAATGCACCTTCTGTGTTCATGAGTCTGATGAATGGTGTATTTCACACATACCTAGATAGGTTTGTCCTTGTGTTCCTTGATGACATTTTGATATATTCCAAGACTATGATAGATCATGAGGAACATTTGTGGTAGGTATTGCAGTGCTTACGGGATAATCAGTTGTTTGCTAACCTGTCGAAGTGTGAGTTCTTCAAGTCTGAGGTACAGTACTTTGGGCATATCATCTCGGGGAAGGGTATTTCAGTGGATCCTATAAAGATCCAAGCAATCTTAGATTGGCCTATGCCCATGAATGTGGCAGAGATACATAGCTTTATGGGGCTAGCAGGTTATTACAAATGCTTTGTGCTGGGTTTTTTTAGGATAGGTTATCCTATCACTAACCTTCAAAGGAAAGGGAAGAGGTTTGAGTGGTCTGAGAAGTGTGAGGTAGCATTTCAGAATCTAAAGGAGATGCTGACTAGTGCACCGATACTAGCGATACCGGATTCGACTGGGGACTTTGTAGTTTGTACAGATGCATCCCTAAAGGGTCTAGGTGTAGTGTTGATGCAGAAGGGTCGAGTTATTGCATATGAGTCACATAAAATCAAGGATCATGAGTTGAACTACCCCACACATGATCTTGAGTTAGTGGCAGTTGTGCATGCACTGACGAGATGGAGGCATTTCCTACTTGGCCATAGGTTTGAGCTGCATAGTGATCACAAAAGTCTTCAGTATATCTTCACACAACCCAACCTTAATGCTAGTCAGAGGCATTGGATGGAGTTCCTCTATGAGTATGACTTTGAGGTGAAGTATATCCAGGGGAAGGATAATGTCATAGCGGATGCACTCAGTAGACGAAGACATGAGATATCCGAGTTGACTCTAGTTGTGGATTTGCGGAGTCAGATTATTTCTGCTCTTTTAGCAGATAGTTGGTACCAGGAGTTCAGGACAGTGATAAAGGTAGGTAGATATCTTGAGGGCAGACATTCATGATATTCTTTGGATTTAAATGAGTTATTGAGACACATGAGACGCATATATGTCCCTTCATTAGATGGTCTTTGTACCTTGGTCATGATTGAGGCACATCGTGCACCCTATTCAGCCCATCCTAGGGTGAAGAAGATGCATGCAGATTTGCGTCAGTTGTACTTTTGGCCAGGGATGAAGCGAGATATCTCAGATTATGTGTCATGATGTCTAGAGTGTCAGCAAGTTAAGGCTGAACACCAACATCCAACAGGGCTCCTACAATTGCATTTAGTACCAGAGTGGAAGTGGGATATAATCTCATTGGATTTCATTGTTGGCTTACCCTACTCTTCGAGATGGCATGATGCGATAATGGTGACAATTGATAGGTTGATGAAGGTGGCACACTTCTCACCTATGCGCTTATCCTATACCGCATCATCCACAGCTAGAGTGTTCATGGAGGACATAGTGAGGTTACATGGTATTCCACGTTGGATTATCTCTAACAGGGATCCAGTTTTTACCTCAGCTCTTTGGACATCATTGTAGCTTGCGATGGGGACACAGTTGAACTTTAGTTCAGCTTATCACCTAGAGATAGATGGACAGACCGAGAGGGTCAATCAGATCCTTGAGGATATGTTACGTATGTATGTGATGGACCAATAGACACTATGGGAGGATTATCTCTATTTGGTGGAGTTCGCCTATAATAATGGTTTCCAGAGTTCCATTGGTATGCCTCCATTCCAGGCATTGTATGGGAGACCATGTTGTACTCCCTTGAGTTGGGATCGACTGGAGGACAGGATAGTGTTGGGTCTTGAGATGTTGCAGGATATAGAACAATAGGTGGATAGGATTAGAGAGCACTTGGTGGTAGCGTAAGATAGGTAGAAGAAGTATGCAGATGCGCATAGAGTGGATCATCAGTTTGCTGTAGGCGATATAGTCTTCTTGCGGGTGCGTCTGCGAAAGAGTCCCATCTGTTATGGGAAGGGCTCTAAGTTGGCACCTCACTTTGTCAAACCTTTTGAGATACTCGAGAAGATTGGTCCAGTTGCTTATTGTCTTGATTTACCGCCCAGTCTCTTGCACATTCATGATGTGTTTCATGTTTTAGTTCTTCAGCCATACCATCCAGACATTTCTCATGTCCTTGATTGGAATGCATTGTAGGTAGAGGATGGGCAGCTGGATTTGGAGCCTGCGACCATCATGGAGTGCAAAACGCTCGCTCTTTGAGGGTGAGATATTGATCAGGTTAGGATCCAGTGGGATCCTAGGGATGACACGTCATCCACTTGGGAAGATGCATCTAGAATGAGGGAGCTTTATCCCTATTTGTTCGTAGGCTTCCAGGAGTAAGCTTGACCCTAGGGGGGAGGATGTAATACCCCTCTGTTTTGATCTATTGTGCGAAAAATGTTGTTTCCCCTTTTATGCTTTAGTATTCTATGTACTTTGACTATGTACCTGGTTTCGATTGATCACTATTTTATCGTGATGTATCTTGATGTAATGATACTATATTTTGATGTGATTATTATGGCATGTTTGGAATTAGCATAAGTGGATATTTAAATTTATGATGTTTCATTGCTTTTGACTATGTTGCTTTGTTAGATGCGTCAGTTAATACTACTGTATTGGTGAAGAGGACGGTATCGCATCACTCGCTTGCGAGTGCCCTGCAATTTTGTGATTTCATCTTCACGACGTGCCTTGTTTATGACATATTATTGCATGTGGATATATTCTTTGTTCGCAGGTTGACAGGTATAGGACATCGAATCCACTTGGTTTCACAGGTTTGAGTGTGTCCATTGGCCAACAAAATTCGATTGGGAGATAGTAGCTAGGATTTCCATGTCAAGTTGTCACCCTGGTCGTGGTGTGTCGTCGGTCCTAGTGTGGTCCAATTGTTTTATATTGTGCAATTTGTCTTATTTCAGGTTATTTTGGAAGTTAGAAAAAATGTTAAAGTATATTCTTTTGTGGTTATGTTGGTGAGTAAATTAATCTGGTTATATGTTTGAAATGTGATATTATTAAATTTAATTAATAAATAATTTAATCTCATTGTAGATCTATTTTATTAATTAATTAAATTATTGTGTTGAAATGAATTAGATTATTCATTTTGGAAATGCATGTATATTTGGTTTGAAAATGAAAATAGAAGAAAATGGTTAAAAAGTTCAATTTAGTAAATTTTTGAATTCAAAAATTAGAAAAGGGAAGATATTTGTATTTCTGTTTTGGAGAATTGATGAAGGTGGTTGTAAGATTTTTTGGAGAGAATTTCATTATTATTGAATTTTCTTCACAAGTTATGTTCATGGAGTTTTGGAGAAAATTGAAAGAAAAAGAGGAAGAAATTGTTCAATTTTGTGGGTTTGGATAAAAAGCTTAAAGAATCTGTGGAGCTAAAAAGGGAATCAAGTCACCATCATGATCTTCTCCCAACTTAAAAAAAAAAAAAAGGTTCTCACCTTGTATTTAGTTATTTTTTTGATTCAATGGCATTTGTGTTGATGAGAAAACTATTTGAAATCTATTGTTTGTGTGCAAAACAAAATTATTTGAAATCTTGCTTTTAAATTTGGAAAAGATTGTTTCAAAATTGAAATAAATTCTTGTTTATAAATTATTATTTCAATTATGTTTTATTTTCAATTTTGTTCTTCAATTTGGTTGAAACCTCATTTAGAGGAATTAATATATATATATATATATATATATATATGTACACATACTTGTGTGTATATTTTTTCATCCCTTTTTTCACTTGGTAGGGTTATGCTGACAAATTTTTCATACTAGGTTCAAAATTTTATTAGTCTCATTTTTTTGGGGGTTTTGTTTTTTCTTTCATTAAAAAAAAAACCAGTCAAAAGAATTAAAAATAAAATAAAAATAATAATATTTTATTTTATTTTAATATTATAATTTTTTTAATATTTAATTATATTTTAATATTATAATTTATTATAATATTAAAATGCATTTAATAGTTATAATATTAAAAGGTATTTAAATAATAGTAATAATATTAATGTTTTAATTTTAACACATTAAAATGGGAAATTTCATTATATTATTATATTGTTTAAATGGGAATATGTAGTTATTTTATGATTTTATGTTTTTTTTTAATGGTTTTGTTGAGGGATGAATCAGATTCATTTGAGGAAATAAAATAGGCATGATGGGTTAATTAAACCATTATTTTATTTAAATCATTATTTTAAGGGGAGTAGTTTTAAATTTTAAACATTACGTTTTCTTAATCAAGGGAATTAGTTTAAATTGGTTATATTGAATAAGAAAATCAATATTTTATTTAAAACAATGAATTTTGATCCATTTGTTAAACTAGTTAATTTATCATGTATTTAAATGCCAATAGAGAAATAAAATGGTTAGTATTAATTTCTTCCTTATTGAAATGACATATTTAATTCAGTTTATCTAATGCAATGCATTATTGAATGTTAGTGAAGATATGGATTTAGTGAATCCAAAGTAGATTTTAATTCTTGCCTTGGTTTTGATCTGTTCATGTTATCATTTGGGAAATGTGGGTCTTAGCACTTGACAAGTCTTCCAGTTGGGTTTTCAAGTTTGTGGATTGTTGTACTGTGTAGTCAACCTTTGAATTGCCTTGGGTAGTGTGTTTAACCAGTTTGTTCGCCGGTTATCATGAACCAGAGTGTGTTGACTGTATGTCATGGTTAGGGATGTGATATCCTTACATAGCACATGTGTACCCTTGGGTTGTGGAGTGGTTCCACATGTCGTCTTAGAGGAGTGGCTTGTAACGAGGGTCGGGACACAAAGTGGTGCCAGGATAACTCATTGCAAGTTATTTAATCCAATGATAACTTAATTAACTGATTAGAGTATCACGTAGTATCAAACAATTATTAAGATAATTATGCCTCGCTCATGAACGCAAGGGCTTATAAAGACTTGGGTTGAGACGAGAAAGCCTAGAATGGAAAGATCGTTATCTTGTCTCTACAAATGATAACTGATTCCACATTGGATTACATGAGGGGATGAAAGTCGTTAGAGGTTACCAGGATAACCCGAGTTGGGGGCCAGGGCCTAGGAAGACTCACCAGGATAATCTATGTAACATTGTGATGACACTTCTCCTAAGTCAGCAGTATGTTCGCATTAGTGATGCAACTGATTATTTAATTCTGGAAGCATTGTATTAAGTGATGTATTTGTATTTATTTTAGTCCAGTTTTGTGTTAGCCTATGTCTTGAGGTAGATGTTCTTGGCTAGAAATCCTTGTTACTATCTCCTTGCACGGGGGGTGGACCTTTGGGTTCCACTTGGTTTGGTGGAACGTGCACCTCTCTCTATTGGGTTTTTCTTCTTGATTGGGTGGACGAGACTTCTAGTTGGAGAGCTCGTATGATCTAGTTTCATTGCGTGCCTTGTTATTTGTGTTGATCTTGTGATGTATCACCCCTCATTTGTTATCGAGGTGGAAGTTGTAATTGTAATCTTATTCTTTGGACTTACTTCATTTGGGGAATGAGAGTTGTAACCATATTTTTTAATTATGAATGATGAAATTGAAAGTTATCTCCTATGCTTGTTGTAAATTATCTTAATTGGAATGTATGTGTTTATTTCTTAATTAAATAATTGACATGGTTTAATTCATTTTTTTTGTTGAGGTTTTATATAACCTCGGTCTCGTAACCTTAGAGGTTGTTGGCATTAGTTAGTGAACTTACTTATTAATTGTACTTAAACAAAAAAAAATTAGTCCGTTTAAGTAGTTGTTTGCAACTTCCTCTAGGGTTGTGTGGTGGGGCGTTACAGTATCTCTATAATTAATTAATTAAATTTATTTAATCAATCACATTTTTATTTCTTCTAAAAAGTTAATTTAACTAGTTTAACCTTAGCCTCCACTCATAAATTCCTCTAATCCCACCGATTAATTAATCCTAGATTAATTAATTAAGTAACCATCTCTTAAATCCCCATTATCCTTTTTTCCAATAAAATATTCCTCCAACTCCCAAACTTGCCATCATTTGTCATGTGTCCTTTACCTTCAGATGTGCAATCTTGCACATTCCTCCAATAGTTCTTCACCTCATCACCCATAAGCCCATTAAAAATAAATTCCACTTTTTATTTTGACTTTACATGGGGCCACCTATCTCTTCTCAATAAAATATATTTTTAAATTTTTTACCTCCCTCACAATAGGCCAAAAATAAAATCTTGTCTCTTTTGGGAATCCTACCATAATCTCCCATTTTATTGTCCAATCACTATCATTAAGCTTTTGTTTCCAATTAATCCACATGTGACACTTTTTCATTGCCTCTTGCTTGAGAGAACTTATCTAACCTAAGCCCTTGATCTTTTGGCAAGGTATTAGACCTCCATTCTTTCACCATGAATCTATAAATTGGATCCCTAACCCTTTATTTTCATTGAGTATTTTTCCACTAGGTTTATGTTGCCATTTTGTATCATAAAACCCTTACCATACTAAGATTATGCTGGTTCTTCTATTGAGCAATCCACATCCTAGTAAACCATAATCAAGAGCATATCAAGTGGAGCTAGGGTGAAATCTACTTCAAGATCAATCAAGGAGAAATTAGGTGATTTGAGGTAAAATATAAGGGTATTCCATTATCTTTGTTCTTAGTTCACTTCAATCACATTTTCTTGTCTTCACATTCTTTCATTTTTTCTACTTTCTTCAAAAACCCACTTCTTCTAGATGTAGTGCCATTTCAAAGATGGCCAAATGTAAACACCTTGATTTCACCACTTCAAATAGTTCATAATCATCCAATTTTAGTCAACCTAGTCTCATGCACTATCGAATTACTCCGTCATTCCAACCAATAAATTCTATCATCATTTTTCAATTGACAAATTATGTATTCTCATCATCTTGTCACACCAAAAATTTATTAACTTCATCATGTCAATTCACTTTTTCAATCAATTAATTGAAACAATTCCCCCTTATAGAACCATATGTCTAATTAATTTATTAATAATTATTAATTAATTGATTATTTAGATCCTAATTAACTTATGCACACATATTTAATTAAAATAAATAAAAAATTCTAATTATCCTCACCCACATTTTACTCATCAATAAAAATCAACAAGCTAATGAGTCAATCCCATGTTTAACTCATGTTAGTTTAGTTACTTCCACCTTTCACTCATCAACCAAATTAGTTGATCAAGTTAACTCCCAATCAAATTAGTTGACTAAATAATCAAATCAGTTGATTGTTCAATCAAGATAGTTAATTGGTCAATTATTTTAGTTAACTAATCAATCAAACTCATTAACTCTAAATTAAATATTTAGTCCTCTAGATTGATTAAATCAATATTGACCATTCACACTTTCACCTAAACATATATAAATCCACCATACTTTTAGGAATTTAGGGATCTCTCAAAAAAATATTTGATCTATTTTTAAAAATTTGAATAAAGTCACCATCATGCTAGAAAAGAACTTTCACAATATCTGAGCGTCCAAAATCCTTCATTCAAGTGCAAAAAAATATGAATAAATCTCAATTAGAGGTTTACATAAATTTAGATTAAGAATTTTAACTATTATTGTTTTTAATTTTTAATTTTATTATGAATTATTATATTGAGGGATAAAGGTTCATATTTGAGATAATGAAAGAATGATAATATGATTTAAATAACAAATGATCCAAGGTATTAATTGGAAAAGAAGAAGATAATAGGAATGATAAAGTGCTAGGTAAAGGAAAATAGTGGAGTGAATGGAGGATTTTAGTGGTAAAGGTGTGACATGTAGTAAGGGGGAAATCCAAAATCTTATATCTAATAATGGGGTTCAATATCCCTACAACAATAGAGTGAATATATAAAATTTGGTAAAATCAAGAGCATGGAAGAGTGTAAGAAGCCGAGAAGAAGTGTTAGTGTGAATAATTTGTTTTACCTATCTAGTCTATCTAATAGGTCCTATTCACATGTTGATTTTAATTAGGTCATAGGAATATTTATAGAAACCTTAATTTTCATGAGATCTTATCTTATCAAGTATCTCATTTACTTCTTATGTCTTGGGTAGTTTAATATTGTTGTCTTATGTCATAGGATTAAAAAAATTGTCATGATATTGTCTAATCCTATCTCTCACCTTACCTATATAAGTGCAAGGATTCTCTTGCGTCTTGCAATCATTTGATCATCTTGTGAATATTGAATTCATATTGTATTATTGACTGGTGGAACAACATCTATTGTTGATTCTCTCTTTTGTGTGTGGAAGGTTATTTGGTGTTTAAGATTGAAGATCCCTTTTGTTCATTTCAACATGGTATCAAAGATTTAATTCACAAGCCCCTTTCTTGATCTAGAAAGTTTCTACCATCAAGTTTATTCTATTGTGGTTTGAGTTTCTTGTATGATAGTATAAATTCTTGTATGCTCTTCTCTTATGTTTTAATATGATCTAGAGAATCAAAAAATAATATTTATCAAATATATATTGAAGATGTGTTCTTTTGGTGAGATCTGATGATTATAGCTAATTTGGCTATATTCACAATATTTTTGGCTATTATATTGCATTTGGGAGGTTCGAGTAAGTCAAATTTGGATTTTTTTTCACTTAATTTAGCCAACATATGTCACATTAACAAACATAGGTTTGAAGCAAAAAACTAGTGAATGACTTTTTACTAAAGCATTTTTAACCTAAATAGACCTTGCCATTGCACCTAGGAGGTCGAATAGATGAATTTTGACTATGAATTTTTCTATATTCAAGCTCATTTTTTGAGGCAATTTTCTTTTTTAGGTTGTATGATCCCCCAATTGTAGGTGTATGGTGATTTTTTCAAAAAGAAAGTTCTTAAAATATAATTGCACTAAGAACTTACAACACTTTAGTGCCTAGTCCATGGGCCTTACAAAATCGCTTGTTGAACCTGCTACATAACAAGGCCGTTAGTGGTCAATAATAAAAAAATTTCTTCTACTGCACACTTCCATCACTCTCACTTGGACCCAACCAATGATGCCATTGCCTCCAATGTTTCTGGCTCAAACCCTAGTCACGTGGGCAACCGACGCTTAGGCTAGAGGGGGGTAAACATTTTTCTTTTTGGAAAACTTAGCAGAATTGAGAAAATCACTATAAATTTTTATTTAGGAGTTAGATTTTTGTGAATAAGATATCGATGGAAAACTAGTTTTGTGAACTTTCCAGTGGTGAAATTATTTTTCACAAATTCTTTTGCTAGCGCATTTTATAGTTTTTTGAAGTCAAATGTGTATTTTCAACTCTCGAACTCATAAATTTTGGATACTTCCCTTTTTGTGATTCTTATGGTGTTGGAAAGGTCTTTTAGAGCTCCTTAGATCTATTCATCCATTTTTTCCAGATTTTCCCTAGTTATATTTTATTTAAATTTTATATTTTCACACTTTGGTTGATAACTTGGATATTTTTGGCATATTGAAACCTTCTATTTGCATGAGATGGCTTCACTTGGATTGTTCTATATGTATTTATAGAATCTTGTCCTTTCTATACTTTTTAACATCTTTTGAAAGTACTTTCTCATTTGTAGACACACTAAGATTAAGTGCCACTCATGTAAATGATTCTAGGGATTTTGTGTTAGAGTAATAATTTATTACGCTTAATTAATTATATCATACTGGTTAATTAATTAAGTCACTTATTCCTCTAGTTGCTTAAGCTAAACTTAGGCACATTAATAATTAATTAATTATTAAGTGTGCACACTAGGGTTTCATTTAGGTTTTCCCTTTTAGGGTTTCTTGATCTCCTTCATAAGGATTGATCTCTTTGTAATAACAGAGATTCTCATAATGCATTTTACACTTTGAGGTTTACAGAACATCTTGTTGGTTTTGCATGTCTTTTGCATGTGACAGGTATCCATTTGCATGCAGGTGATCTTGGATTCTAACATGGTATCAGAGCTCCAGACCTGCCGTTGCCTGTTCGTGATCTGAAGATATGGCTTCTCAGTGAGTTTCAAATGCAAGGGTTTCCACAGGCATCTTTTTTGCAAGATCTAGGGGTAGCCAATTTTTCGGCACACTATGGGCTCAAATGGACGTCGCCATCGCGTTCGCAGCGCCTCAAAACCCTAGGAACGCCTGTCGTTTGGTTGATTATGGTGAAGTTGATTTGGGAGGCAAAATTTTTTTGCTAGGGAAGCCGTACGGCCTCCCCAGCACGTGTTCTGAGACACGAAAATCGAAAAAAATTTAAGAAAAGGCCGATCTTGGGATTTGCGCTGGCGCTCACTATGCAAACTGGCTTCGCCACCGGGCGGCCACCAGGCGGCCACTAGGCAGCCACCTGTCCGCCGCCGCCACCGGTGGCTGCCCCTTCTGCTCCGCCGGCTCCGCCAGCCCTTGAGGGCTCCTGTGCTGCAGCCACGGTCCCATGGAGAACTGAGCGCCAGGCCTTCAGCCCCCGCAGGCCCAAACAGCCACGCCAGGGTCATATGGGGGACCCGGAGCTCCGTGCCCGGCCCCTGGCCCAATGCAGTCCCCACCCACGATCATATGGCAACCAAGGGCCGAAAATTTTTCTGCAGGGAGTGTTTTTTTGCGGCGACGGCCTCCAGGCCGTCAAATTTATGCCTGTGAACCTCTGACATCAGCATGATGTCAGCATCCGTACGGTGGTGTTTGTCCCCTCCTAACCCTAGTTTTCTCTAAAGAAGCAGTTTTTTTCTTTTTTGTATAACTTAGGCATACGGTATCGAAATTGGGTAAACGAGATATCGCCAGAAAGCTGGTTCCGAGCACTTTCATTTGGTGCAGTTTAGTTTACACTATTTTCCTATTTTACTATATTTATTACTGTTTGAAGTTAGATGTACTTTTTATGCTGCCGAGCTCATAACTCTTTGCCAAGATCTTCGATTTTTGCTATCTTTTCGGCGTTGGAAAGGTATTGAGGAGCTCTATGTTGCTGTCCATGCACTTTTTTCTATATCTATCCCAGGTTTTTTGTTAATCTAGATTTGGCCCGATGGGTGTTTTGGAGATTACCTGGATATTTTGGCAGTTGGGAGAGTGCATCTTGCATCTTTGCACTTCGTTTTCAGTGATACATCATTCAATAATCGATTGCTGCTTCATAGATTCTAGCGTTGTTCCCGTTTGGAGTTTTTGAGTGTTCCATGGCATTGGGTCTGTTGTCACATTATGATGATTCTGATATGGTTTCGTGTAGACATAAGTATCTTTCCTTGCTTGCCAGATTGCGGTTCCAGTGTTACTCTACAGTGTTCTTCCAGTGCTTCTTTGCAGCATGTCATATCATTGTAGGGGGGTTTTGTCCCACTGGGTTTTTCTCCTCTACCTCTTTCTTGCATTTGTAAATGGGTACCTGATCAGGCCTAGTTGCTGGGACCCATCTTTGCTTGCATGCATCTTATTCTAGTGTTTTAGCTTCTTCCTAAGTTCATCTTAAGGGGGGGTGTTAAAGTAATAATTTATTACACTTAATTAATTATATCATACTAGTTAATTAATTAAGTCACTTATTCCTCTAGTTGCTTAAGCTAAACTTAGGCACATTAATAATTGATTAATTATTAAGTGTGCACACTAGGGTTTCATTTAGGTTTTCCCTTTTAGGGTTTCTTGATCTCCTTCATAAGGATTGATCTCTTTGTAATAACATAGATTCTCATAATGCATTTTACACTTTGAGGTTTACAGAACATCTTGTTGGTTTTGCATGTCTTTTGCATGTGACAGGTATCCATTTGCATGCAGGTGATCTTGGATTCTAACATTTTGAACATCATGTTGTGCCATATTTTGTACCTACATTGTATTATAAAGTTCCATGGGGGATGTGCAATGCCTTATTTTTTTCCATCACACTTTTGTTAAGTGAGTGACCCTCCATGACAAAAATGACTCAATGATTTTTTCCTCATTTATATGTCCCTTGGTTTGCACACACTTTTCTATTTACATGTACTTTAATGTGCACATTTAGATGGAGTTTCTTCCCCTTAATAAACTACACAGTGAAACATAGTTTCAGTGGATCTTTCATCCCTCTCCCTTGTTAGTATTAATGGGAGTATCATACTATTCATGCTAATGCTTCCTTGGTTTCACTTTGGAGTGAGCTATGTATCTAGTATTTGTTTCTATGTAATAGGTGGATGTAGAGGTTGGTTACCCATACATTCCAATGAGATGGAGTTGATTAGTGTTTTTTAAACTATTGGAACAGGGTGAGTGCAGGATCATGATGGGCCAAACTATGCCTCTAAGTGGCAATGAAAATATATAAAAAATGAAGTTAAGAAACTTCATATAAGAATTTGAATATATTATTGAATTTGTTTTTGGAAAATATGTAGGAATAGAATTTACATAGTAATTTGAATGTAGCTTGTAGGCCACTAGTTTTTTTTGGAAAAAAATAAATTTATTTGGTGATGAAACACAGAAAAAGAGAGAACCCTAAGTTTAATGTATAAAACCTAGGGTTAATTTGTGTGTGTGACCTTTTTCTAGTGTTTCATTGATATTGAGATAAACAAGGTGTTTATATTGACTTTCAACCATGAAAGTGATCCAATAAAACCTAGATCTACTTATTTTCGAGTCTTGAAATGGATTGGAATTGAATTTCCTTGATTAACCTAATTAGATTATGTGCCCTAATATGAAAATTACAAGATCCTGACAATTGACAGATTGTAATAGAGGTTTGTAGGAAAATATTGGAAGGGAAGAGTGTTGCGTATGTATCATATAAATTTGGTATTAGTCAGAATATGAGGACATAGGCACCCAAGGGCATATCTATCCTTGTAGGGGTATCCTGGATTTTTTTTCATAGTCCTTTGATGTTAGATCTGAGACTCCTATTTTTGCTTGGAAACTTGTTGAGTTACTATCAAAAAATTCTATAGGTGAGTTGAAAAGGTGTAGGTATTTTAATGCAATAATGAATAAATAATCTTCACACTTCCTTCAATCATCTCCAAACCGAAAATTTACACATTCAAAGAGAGAAGAGATGTTGTGCCATTTAGGGGCTTGCCTTAGTCAAACCCCATGCTAGTGTTTCCACTTCCATAATGGTAATCTCAATGATAGAAATGGTAAATGATAGGAAGGAATGATGAATCAAAAAAGTGCTGCAACTCACCACCCTTCAATGGCTTCCTTTAAGGACCGAAGTCATGCACATCACCTCAAAGTCTTGGATATTTATTTCTTGAATGCTTGAATTGCTTAGATACCTACAACAAGGGTTAGCCTTCACAAACAATGATAACATGAACATGCATGAAATCACATAAGATTTGACATGATGCTTGGATCTTGAATTGTGGAAATGAATCTTTGAAATGCTACTCTTGAATTGATTGATAATGCTCTTGACAATAATTCTTTCTCTCAAATTGTTGTTAGATTTCAAGTGAGGCAATAACTAAGTATTTATAGGTATTTATTCAATTTCCCACAAATTAGATCCCGATAGTCAATATTTGAAAATTGAATCTTAAATGTTATAACCAAAAAGTCACCCAAGGGCGTCCTAGTCTTGGCCCTATTCTAGGGATTTAGGTGTTGGGGGTAAAACATAAAATAAATGCATTTGTTCTATGATTGTAATTTGTTAGAAAATGGTAAAATTAGGCCTTAGAATACATAATTTAGGAAATTAGGAGGTCAATTAAGCTCAATAATTTAGGGGGGGAAAAACATAGTGTGAAATTGTAAAGGGTGACAATTTACAACACTACAAGTGAAAATTTGAAATTTCAATGAAGCAGTACTATAATTTTTAGAAAAAAATAAAAAGAACGTATCATTCTATCCAACCTAACTAAAAAGAAGAAAATTTCTTTGGGTTCCTCTTCTTAGGATTTAGGACCTAGAAGGGAAATTTTTCACTAACTTTCACTCGAGAAAAAACCCTTGAGATCTCAATCCAAAAGAGAAAGAGATCTTGCAAGAGGGCTATTCTAGGGGCTGAATATAATCTAATAAGGGGTTCACCACCAAGTTTACACTTGGAAAAGACAATGAAATTCAAGATGAAATACAAAACCCTAATATGATGCAAACTTGATTTAAATGACCTACAAATGTAAGTAAAACAAAATAGAAAATAAATAAGATGAATATGTGCACTTGAAAATCAGGAAATGATTGATTGTAGCTTTGAAACATTGGAAAATTTTCCTTTTTGACCAATTGGGACTCATTTACCAATTTGGGTGAATCAATCCCAGATCTAGACTTATGCACGAGAGCCTATTTTGAGAAAAAGGGTATCTAAATTTGCAAATAGACCAGACAAACAAATATAGTGGGAATCATTCACCACTCTTGGAGAATCAATCCCATTTCACCTTTTTGGGAAATTAAAGTTCGGATCTGCACCTCTACACCTACTCTTTCCTTCTAGCTTGAGTTCTAGATCTGAATATGTGAAAAGACTTGCAAAATAGAATATAAACTTGATTTACTGATGGGGGATTTGCCTTGGTCAAACCCCTAGTTTGGAATTTAAACCTTGATAGAAATAATGAAATGTGCATGAAAACCCTAGCCTTAAGTGTGTCTAAGATTAAGAAATTTGAAACATGATGCAATACTATTCTAATGTGCAAGAATATGATGCAAGAATGGAGATATGAAGATGAATGACTCACTCAGAGAGATATGTAATCTCCCTAAATGAGACCTAAAGATGCTTGTACCTTCCTTAGATTGAATGTAGAGTGATAATGGAGGACAAAATCACTTAGGAAACAAGTCTTTAGGCTTGGATTGGTGGCTAGTTGCATCTCCCTAACCTAGAACCCATCACGTTTCACCATAGACAACCATGATCAACCCTTAAAAATGATAGATACTGAATAAAAGTGAGCTTGAAGACCTGAAAAAACACTTTAATGTTGCTTCCAAGCTTTAACTTTTCTGATTACTTGCTCTTGAATACTCCTGTGAAGACTCTTGGATGCCTAGATCTTGAAAATTTCTCTTGAGAATGCTTGTATATATTGACTAGATGATAAAAATGACTTAGAAACTTTCTTATATAGGCATGAGAACCTAATTGATTGTTATCTAGATCTCAAAAGATGACATCCACCAAAAAATTGAATTAAAATGGTGAATTTCCTGCTCAAATTTGGAAATGACCCAAAATGGGACTCATTCACCACCCTTGGCGAATGGGTCCCACCTGAGGGGACTCATTCACCCAAGGTGACGAATGAGTCCCACCTTAGCTCTTTGAGGTGGGTTTTTGGGATTTTCGGTGTTTTAAGTGATTTTGTTGGGGTTTTAGGTGAAATAAGCCTTGAGATATGAGATAATGGGTCTTAGGGGCATATTAATGATGATTTTAGAGGGTAATTAATGCAAGTGTTCCAAAACAGGTCCAAATTAAGTGTGAAATTGCATCTCTTTCAAGAGCATACAATTTTTTACACTATATTTAGCACCCAATTTAGCACCCATATGACTCTACGCGCATATGCAAGCTAAATGAATCTAATAATAACCTCTATTTCATAAAAGGATACACATATAAGTTTAATCATAATATAGGAGAATGAATCCCCCACTATAGCTATCTGCAAAAGCACATTGTTAGGAATCACATCCTGAAACACAAGTTCATTAGTTGTCCAAAAATCCTCTTATCTAACTTCTCCTAGAAATCAAATTTGAGGGTAGATGTATGCTCCCACTTGATTTCGCCTGATTTATGGAGGTGGAATCAAGGTAGGAATCTAGCCATGTCAAATAGGATAAGTCATATCATAGGGTATTTCCAAGTACCATACCACATAATGATAGACAATTAATGAGAACGAGAGCAGAATCATGATTCCAATGCAATAAATGGTGTAAAAAATAGAGCTCTCTAGCACCCATTATATGGATTTGAATGAAATTCACTCTTTAACCCTAATATAGTAAAAACCCTAATTTTAACTTATATGAGAGAAAAAAGTGAAGTAAATTGTAACTATTTTGTCATTTACCTTTGTGTAGCTTGAAAGTGATTGAAGAGTAGCTAAAAATGCCGAGCTAACAAGACTATAGGCTTGCGAGATTGGACGTCTTGCAAGACCGAGTGGCTAGTGATGAGCACCATCATGAGGTGAGTTGATTCTTATGCCTTAGCTTTGTACTGACATAGTTAGTTTATGATTTTTATGCATTTCTAGGTTAATCTAGGGCCTTGGAAATTTTTTTCACAAAGTGTCTCCTTTTTTCACAAAGTGTCCCACTTTTTTGTAGTGTTTCGTTTCTTCACGAAGTCCCAAAAGGGTTCTAAAGTGTTTAGTACCTCTAGGAAAGTACACTAGAACAAATTTAGTGCACTTTTATGATTGTTGATGTAAAGTTTTAAGATTTTAGACTGCTTATAGGACACATTTTTTTTATTTTTTGTTAGGTTCCCACCCGTTTGTGACAATGACTGGGTGGCAGACAAACTAGCTTCCTTCGAGACTTAGCCCACACTCTTTCAGTGGTGGATACATATATTTTGTAGACAATAGGATTATACTAGGTGTACCTCATGCCCCCCATGAGGCACCAAGATTCGATGCTAAAGGATTTAGTAGAGAAATGGGATGAAAATATATGCACATTTCATCTAGCTACTGATGAGATGACCATCGCGCTAGAGGATGTACACCATATAATTTGAGTTCCTATTCGGGGTAAGCAAGTAAATTTTTGATTGGAGCAGTCATTTCATGAGATCAAATACGACATATAGTTCTACCTAGGATTGTCCAGTTCATGATGAGAGGGTGAGGCCACATATAGATCAAGTGATGCTTCTATACTCATGGGCCTCACTGATGACACAAATTATGATGATGACAGTTGCAATAGTATTCGCCCCTAATGGCCGAGGAGCACACTTGGAGGGTGGACTAGTACACATGATTCATGGGATGGTAGAGCACAAGACCGTATACTCTTGGGGGCACAACATCCTAGCACATTTGTAATATGATCTTGGGTGATTTGTATTTTACGAGATGGAAAACATGGTACACTATACACTTCTAAAGGTGTGGTGCCTAGAGCATATCATTTGTACTAGGACGACATGGTTCCCATTCCCAAAAACCTTAGGGTATCCTTGGGATTTTAGCTATCCTCTACAGTGGCTTTGGAAGTATGGGGATTTAATCTTCTAGAGAGTCTGATTTGACTGACTGGAGGAGGACGATATCCTTTGGAGACCTTAGTATCTTGTGCTATAGTGGCCATATGAGACTCGATAGATGAGGAGATTGTAGATGGACTGCTTCTTAACTAGTAGGCATGATTATATAGTATGAAATTTCTACTATGATTGCATCATGAGACAGTTTGGTCAGGTTCAAATAGCACCTAGGGAAAGACCCTTTTTTCAGGAGGTTAGTACAGAGTGCCTAGAGATCTGATGATTCTAGATGGCTCACTACCGAGGATGTCATCTACAACGACTCTAAGTATTCAAATCATGATATGCCTCTGGTCTCTGATGCTGATGATGTCAGTGCCACAGATGACTATGAGGAGTGGTGGAAAATATCATGACCAAATCTTGTATTTCAAATGGACAAACCGATGGGTGATGTAATGCCACTCCTAGATTAGAGAGATGAGGAGGAGGAAAGGGCTGAGGAGACACACTATAGGGTTGAAAAAATATTTATAGATGTGATAGATGAGGAGTACAATGAGAATATAGATCCTGATTATGATGGCCATGAGGGTGGGGATGAGGAGGAGGATGAGGATTAGGAGCAACCCATGAGTAAGAGTGATGATGTAGCAAATGAGGATCTAGTGAGCCACAAGTGGGGAGAGTCATCTCTTATTTGTGTTACTAGATCATGAGCAACAACTACAGTAGGCACCAATACCCACAACCATGGAGATGCTAGCACATCCTCCATGCCCCCTACACACAATGAGGCTAATTTCACACAACCTACTAGAGAGATAGGTGATGATATTTTATTAACTTCTATGATTTATTCTTATGCTTATGCTTTATGCTTTAATATATATATCATGAAGTGTACTAATTATGTTTATGGTTTCTATCTTGTAGGGTCTATGAGAGATATTCATGATATCTATCATCAGGTAGCTACAAAGATAGTGCCCCCATCAGTCAATGAGGAGGCCACTTACTTAGACTATGTGCCCCCACCCATCATGGAGTAGGACCTAGAGTTGTTCAGGCCATATGTCAAATTGCAGGCAGTGTATGTGATTCTTAGGAGGCATGTCCACCAAGCTGATCCTGCCCCAGATGCATAGTCATCTCAGAGCCTAGTGAAGTTTGAGAGACTAAATTTAGAGGTATCCAAACTATAGGTAGAGAGAGATCAGACAACAAGGATCTTCAGGAGGCCCTTGGACAAATACAGGGCTTACAATTTTCTCTTAGTACACTCAGCGGATCGTGATCACGATTGCATACAACTGTCTCCAAACAAAACACTACTAGACAAATGTGAGCACTAGGTCTTGATGGATCTGGTAGTCATATACCTCAGTAGCATTGTATATATTGATAACATTTACACAAAAAATTGATATATATATATATATATATATATATATATATATATATATGCTCATTTGATATTTTATTACTTGTATTTATGTGTTGAATGTTAAATGGAAATGTGATTAATTACATAATCTTTATAAGACTATTTAATAAATGTCTCCATGAATTAGCATTTTTTATGTGATCTAATTAAAAATTATGCTAGTTTCTCTTAGATGCAACATTGTGATTAAGTATGTTATGCTAAATTAAATGCACCTATTAACATTAAATGCATATAAGGATACAGTCTAACATAACACCCAAGATGAAGTTGAATAGCATGAAACCTAAAGTAATTACTGAAAATGAATTAAATAATCACTTTAGTATTCAAGACACACAAATAATTGTTTGTCAAGAATGAAGCAATCCAGGAGCACACAAAATATTATCCACTAACTCTAACACCACTGCTTATAATTCATACTATTCAAGAGGATTAGAGATAATACTAGTGCAAATGCATGGAATTAATAGGGTCTTTGAGGGGTGTACCACCCATTTTTGTTAATGTGTATGCACTAGATCTATAACTTTCATTAATTATGTAAGGTCCTAACCAATTAGGACTGAATTTCCCTTTTTCAGTTGGGTCGACATTGACGTTACGTTGATTTTTGAATAAGACCAAATCTCCTTTTTTGAATACCCAAGGGATGACATGATCACTACAACTACATTGTAATGTTCTAGAATAATATTGGAGATGTTCAAGAGCGTTAATGTGATTTTTTTCAAGCATCTCAAGTTGGTGCAACCGTTGTTCTCTATAAGTGTTGTCATTAATAAGTTCTTGAAGAACAATTCTTAACATAGGGATTTCTAACTCCAAGGGAATAATCACCTCGGTACCATAGACAAGGTGGTAGGGAGTAGTATCAGTGGATTTCCTGATACTAGTATGATAAGACCATAACACATATGTCAATTGTGTGTGCCAATCCTTATTGTGCTTGTTTACCATCTTGCTTAGGATTTGTTCAAGAGTTTTATTAGTTGATTCAACTTGAACATTAAATTGGAGGTAATAAGGTGTGGAAAAATGATGTTTTTTATTAAAGGTTTCTAGAAATTTCTTCATGTCATTATTATTAAATGGTGTCCCATTGTCTAAAATCAATGTGAAAGGAAGTCCAAAGCAAGCAATAATGTGTTCCAATATGAAACGACATATTACATCAACAATCGTTGATTGAAGAGAAATGGCTTCTACCCATTTTGTGAAATAATATATCGCGATGATTATAAAGGTATGTCTAGTAGAGTCCAAGGTGGTGAAATTTTTAAAATTAGATCTAGTCCCCATACTAAGAATGGTTAGATAGGGATTTGGGCCCGAACCTCAAAAGCAAGAGCGTGAATCAAATTGCTATGTTCTTGACATTTGTGACATCTCTTAACATATGCAAAGCAATATTTTTCCATATGTCTCCAGTAATACCCCATGTGAATGAGTTTTTGAACTAATGATCTTCCTCCAAAATGACCTCCATAGGCACTTGGATAAACCCACAAAAGTGGTTTACAATTTGAGTGAGGAAGGAAAAGTTGCAAAAAATGATCCCATGCAAAAAAAATTGCTTTTAGGGGTTCAAATGAACTATTTGGTTCGAGCGAACCAAAAGAGGGTTCACTAGAACCTAGGTTTGAGCGAACCCATTTAATGATGGGGCCCACCATTCCTAGAAAAAATCCAAAAGAAAAGGCTTGTGGAAAGGGGGTTCGAGCGAACCCTCTTGGTTCGCTTGAATCCCCCTTTTCCCCTCTTCTCCCCCTCAAGCACCAAAAAAGCCCATAATTTTGTGCTTTGAAGCTCTAGTTGAGGATGAAAATGGAGGAGACTTCACATACCCAACTAGATGATGATAGTCCTTAGAACTAGCTATCCAACAAATATAATTTTAATATGTTTTGGATTTATTATGTATTTAATTTTTTAGTTTTATTAAACATAGGTTTTTCACCGAAAATCAAGCTCTCTATTCTGTACATGTGGAAAAATAGCAGATTATCAATTTTTTTTTGAAATTTATGAGTGCACTAGATATTTAAGTCCTTGATCCAACAAAATAAAAATTTGAATTTTGATACATACAAAAAAAGTTACGTTGTATATGGTCTACCTATGTCTGAATTGTAATTGGTTTGACTTTGAAAATTGATTAAGGAAAAAATATTCAATAAAACACTACGAGACCAATTGGAAGCACTAGATATCGTAGTTACAAATATAAATTCGAAAAAATTATAAGTTTATCCTTCATGGAAAAAAGTTATGTTGTATACGGTGAGTGTCACTCCTTAAAAATGGTGTTTATTGAAAAAACTAGTTTTTGAAGGAGATGGAAAAATTAGTGCAATCTGATTCCAAAACAATTGAAAAAAATATATTTAGAATTTAAATAAAAAATTTCACAAATCACTAGTTTGCATCATCTTCAAATTCCTCATGGTTTAGCCGCTATAGGTGCCCAAAAGTGAAGATTTAGTTAGAAAAAAATATTTCAGTGTCTAGTTTGGTGAAAAATTGTAAACCAGTATTGTGGGATCACCCACCCGCATGAGCCTCTTCAAGTTCTATGTGGATTTAAGATTCTTTGAGACATCTAAGTAAGAGGCCATTATAGGATCTTCTATATAATACATCAATGAGAATGATATACTTAGTTGCAAGCTTGCGAAGATGATCTCGAGTATTTCTCGACTCAGAAAAGGTACCTTATTTTAAATAATTAAATATCGGTAAACACCATTCCTTAGATATTTCCATAGTTTTTATTAATACATCTTCGATTTTGGAATGGATCACTAGTTTCATAATTGGATGAATAGTAAATGTGAAATATTTTGAAGGATCTCAAGGCGATATAAGAGAAGTTGCACTTACCATTGAATCCACATGTCGATTATCCTTTCATGGGATGTTGTCAATGGTAAATGATTCAAAATTCTCTAAAAAATTCGTTATGAGATCCTTGTATTTCGATAATTTTTCATGCTTTGATTGATATGTTCCATTCATTTGCTTAATGACTAACCGAGAATCACCAAATATCTTGATATTTCAAACTATCAAAGCTAAAATTATGTTTAACCCAAGAATTAATCCTTCATATTCTATTGTGTTGTTGGTGCATATGAATTTTAAGTGACATGATAAGGGAATATGCTTTCCTGTAGGCGAAACTATTATAACCCCAACACCAGAGCCTGTTCTACACTTAGATCCATCAAAGTATAATTCCCATGCTTTGTCATCTTTTTGAATAGTCCACACATTCTCATTAGGAAATGTCTTGACATTAAGTAATGCTAGGGATGAAGGAGCGTCGACTAAGTGGTCAGTTAAGGCTTGTCCTTTAATTTATTTTTGTAAAAAAAAACAACATAATCCATTTAGCCAAGCGTCCTGATAAATTTGTTTTATTGAAAAGATGCTTTAGAGGGTCAAATTTTGTCATCATGTGTCTTTCCCCATTCAGTAAGTAATGTCTCAATTTACTTGTAGAAAATACAAGAGCAAAACATTGTTTTTATATTGTTGTGTATCATTTCTCATAATCAATCAAATTTTGGCTAATGTAGTAAACATGATGTTGTTTACCCTTTTCATCTTGTTGAGGAAACAATACTGCGAGAGCATGGGATGATGCGGTTATGTAGAGGATGAATGGTTTGTTTTGCGTAGCGGGTTATAAAATAGGCAGAGTTGTAAGATACTCCTTCAAACTCTCAAAAAGATGTTTACAATCCTTGTTGCAATCAAAGTGCACATCTTTTTGAGAAGATTTATAAATGGTAATGTTCGATCAGATAAAGATTCTACAAAATGATGGATAGCTTGAATTATTCCTTGCAATGTGCACAATTGAGATACGTTTTTAGGAGGTGGCATATTAACTATAGCATCAATTTTCTTCATGTCCACCTCGATGTGTATATGAGATATGATAAAACCTATAATTTTTCCACTATCTACACCAAAGACACACTTTTTTAGATTTAAGTTCCTCATGTTGTATTTGTTGAATAAACTAGATACTAAGAGGGGGGGGGGGGGTAAATCAGTATCCACTAAAACTTATTGAACAATCTTCCTTGAATTATATTATCATAGAGAAGATAAGACCAATAACAAACATAACATTCCATAACACAAACAACAATAGATTTTACGTGGAAAACCCAATGAGGGAAAAACCATTGTGAGGATTAGCTTATAATATATAGTTTTAATAAAAGGACTGGCTCACTGCCAGATACAAAATTTCATTGCTTACAAGGACTTTCTATCCAAAGATGGAGGCTCACTGCCTACAAAAATTTATGTAAACAAAGAAATTGGCTAATCACCAAGGTTGAATTGATGAAGATGCACCACAAGTACATATTTAGTTCCTTACACTACAACATAACAGACAATTAGTGCCTAAAATAACATCGGATTTTAGTGCATTTGAGTTCATGAATCGGACACTTCTATCGGTGCAAAAATCAGTGCAAAATGGTGTGCTCACTTCGGCGCCGGATTTAGAACCAGATTTAGTGTCAGCTTTAGTGCCGAATTTTGTTGCTTCTAGTTTGACTTCCAATTTTGCTTCTGGTTTTGCTTCTTGTGTTGCTTCCAATTTTTCTTCTATTTTTTCTTCAAGGTTTTCTTTTGGTTTTGCTTCCAATTTTTCTTCTAATTTAATTGCTTCTATTTTTGCTTCCTAGATAACGCCAAGTTTTGCTTCCAAGATTGCTTCTAGTTTGCTTCTAGTTTGGCTTCCATTGTTGCTTCCTTTTTTGCTTCTAAAAATACTTATTTTTTTACTTTCATTTATTAATTTAATATGTTTTATTTCAATTTAATTAGTTAAATATATCACGCCTCTTAAATAACTCATATGATTATAGAGTAAGTAAATTAAATAATATGTTTTATTTCAATTTAATTAGTTAAATATATCACACCTCTTAAATAGCTCATTTGATTATAGAGTAAGTAATTTAATTATTTAACTCATATGATTAAATAACAAGATAATTATTGTTACCTGATTTTTCTTCCAACTAAATCAGGTAGACTTATGATTGTGTTTGCATTTAAACAATAAAAGGTACATATCATTTTTAGCTAAGTTTCATCCATGTGCATAAAAGAGAATATCAAAAAACTACATTATTTGATTAAGGGAATTGCATACAATAGAAGAGAGAGTCAAAATTTATTGCAAAGGTAGTCTTTATTGATAATCATAAGTGTATAGTGTCCCTCACAAGCCGAGGGACTGAATATTTTTATGCATAAAAAAAAAACTATACATTTATAGATAAAAGGAAATGCATATGTAAAGAAGGGGGACCCGCCATTCTGAATGATGAATCCTAGTTGAGTTGCCTTGCATTAGCTTTAGTCATCCTACCCATCTGGCCTCCAGTTGTCACTTGCCCCTGCTACTCCGAGTTTCCTTGCATTTGTGAGAAGAAGTTGGTTAGAGCAATGAAGGATCACTAATCAGTACATAGGAAAACATTCGTAAACATATAATATGATCCTTATAAACATTAAAATAGCTAGCATATCATAGATATCCAAGAAAACAAAAAAACATTCAAACACATCTATGCTCTATTTATCTAACATGTTTTAGCTGATTACAACATGTGGAGTAAATTTTGGCTCCCACGAGGGTTGAGCCCAACATGTTGCCCTCGTGTTTTAGGAGGGATAGGAAATTGAGAAACTTGATAAAATCAATGATAAGCCTATTCTTGATGCATTAAATCAATATGAAATCATACTAGTTGATCAACTTTCATTATTAGATTTAAAAGATGCAACAAAACAGTGTGAATTATCAAGAAAGTTACTTTGCATCTTTCACAATGGATCAAACAATAGGCTACTTGGAAATATTACTTTGCTGGATATGTCTTTTAGTCTTATTAAGTTGGATCCAAAGTCCATTTTAATAATGATATGAGTTGTATTTCATTTTCAACATTTTCAAGGAGCCAACAAATAAGGGAACAAGAACAAGGACCAAAATCATTCAAAAATGAAACAATTTGTCTCTTCCCAAGAAATAGATGATTTCTGTGATAATATGAACACTAAAGCACAAATGCATCAAGTCCAATTATGGATAATAATTATGGTCAAGTTACTCAATGAGGTCTTATAGGTTATCAAGATCTATCATGAGTTATATGGAGCAACACAAGGTGAACAATTGAATGCAAGGCCAAAGCCATCATGTTAGTATGTTGTCCCGAAGAGCAATGCATGAGAAGGAAAGCACATTGATGCAGATGAGTAACTAACATTCATTGGTAATCATCTTACTACTGATACAATGAGTATTCAAAAACAACTACGTACAATACACACTCTGATAAACAACCAATGCATGATGGTTTGAGGAGATACCAATGATTCTATAAATGAATGTAGGACAATCATGAAGGGCAACCTTTGAGAAGGATTTCTTGGTAATCATGTCAACGACAGACTTGGTAAAGCAACTCATCATGCTAGTAATAGTGTGAAAATATACATGTGAATTATTGCAAAGTGATAAAACTATATGAAGCATAAAGTGATGCAAAAATTGATAGTAATGATGTTGGCAAGAGATTATGGATATGGCAAGAACTCTGTTGATTCAAATACAAGCTATCATCAATATAAGTTAATGCAATGCCATTTCCACTTTTAAAGGCTACATAAGCTTAAAGTATGTAGCAAGTGTATGTAACTCAAAAGGTTCATGAAAGCCTATATTAGTCATGCATAATGATGCTATGATTTAAATCAATAGATGAAAAAGAAGATAAAGATTTAAGTATTCATTTTCTCCAAGAAAGGAAAAAAAGAGCCCCGACCTATGTGAAATAAACCCTCAAAAATAGAAAAATGCCTAGAAATGAAGGAGCACTGTCATATTTCCTTTTAAGAAAATGCTTATGGAAATAAAAACTGAATGCAAGCATGGCTGCAACCATGATAAAAGGTATTTCTTCCATTGCTATACATAAAATACTATCTTCTGAAGAAAATACAAGTTCCATAGAGGGTTTTTCATTTTTCTTATAGAAAGACCAAAGATTGAGTATACAAGAATGAATCATGAAAACAAAGCATTTTTGCCATTGTTCTGAATGGAGAGGGCTCAAAATAAGCTTTGATTCACATAAAACAAAAGAGAAAATCAAGGTATACATCGACATAGAGCTTAACTGAACTCAAGTTTGTTTGTTCTTGTTGAATATGCAAGTTATTTTTCACCATGGGAAGCTTCAAAAAACTCAATCATGGTGGCCAAGAGCAAGCAAATCTTCCATATAAAAAATGAAGAGAAGAATGCATCAAAAAAATTAGAGAGGCCGCGACCAAGAAGCCTCGAAACCCTTCAAAAATAGAATGAAAATGCTACACAATACTCAAGAAGTAAATTAACATCTAGTTGCAGGAGGATTTCAACCCCAAGAATGGAGGAATCAACTGAAAAATGCACAAATAATGCTCAAACCCTAGTTCATCATGGCGGTCGAATACATAACTCTTTTATTCCAAATTTGCCAAGTAAAATGATTCACAGGTTTTCAAAAAACCCCAGATCAAAGACAAACCCAAAATGCCATTGAATAGAGCCCTTAACCATAATCATGGAGCCATGAAGGAGGCTCAAAAATATAATAAATAAAACTTTACACCCTTTTCTTTTTGGAAATAGAAAAAATATTCTAGAGAGGCCGCAGTCAAGCTATCACAAGCAAAGAGAAAAAATGCAGAAATAAAAAAATATTTCATCGTTTAATCAAACTAAATATGGAGAGTATGATTTGTTTCATTTATTTCTCTACTAAGCTAAGTCTAGAGAAGCCGAGCCAAGATAAAAGGGCTTCAAAATAAGGATGCATGGTAGAAACAAAACACCCATTCATTCGTATCTATTGAGTCCAAATCAAGATTGTTTTGACAAAAAACAAAGGTAAGATATAGAGAAATGGTGCATATAAACTTACTCAAATTCTTGCTATTTGAAGAAATGTGAGCTCCATAAGTTCTTTGATGTTAGCCTCAATATAAGAAAGGCGTCAGCAGAGTAAAGCAAGAGAAAAAAGCATGAGAATTCAAAAAGGAATGTCTTTGAAAACGTATTCAGATAAGTGGAAACAAATGATGAACCATGAAATATTTACCTGATTCGGCCTCAACATTAATTTATTTGAAGAAAAATCTCAAAATCAGTGAGAAAATTGACAGAGACTCCTTCATAAAGCTTAAGGTTTCAAACTCTAATGATGGCGACATGTGCAGGGCAAGGGAGCTCGAAAAAATGAAGTGAAAATGAGAGTTGAAAATTAGGGCTTGGGTATTTTGTTCTAACTCACCATGGTGGAAAAAACATTGACGTGAAAAAACTCAAATATGTTTAATCAAATATTCAAAAAAATTTAGAAAACAAAATACATATATTTTATAATAAAAAATTACTATTATCTATTAAATTTATTAATTTGTATGTTCAATTAATAATTTAAAACTATTGATGTTATTTTATATAAAATAAAAATATGAAAACTATCTTTAACAATTATTAATTTTAATTTTAAAAAATATATAAAAAAATATTTATTTAAATAAAACTAAAATGAATATGAATTAAATATACAATTTAATTATTAAATTATGATTTTAATTATTATAATTTTAAAAAATTATGTGATTGTGATTGTGATATTACATTAGATTCCTTGCACCCTAAGATTTTTTTTAATTAAAATAGATCTACCTCTTGTGTTTCTTCCAAACCATTCATATTATTATTGAGATACACCTCAATAGTCAACCAAGTCCATGCTTGTTCACCATACACCGCACTGCCGCTAGACAACCAAAAGGATCCTACGAGATGGCAGTATACCGCACTACCGCTTGATAGCTAGAAAGCTCCCATGATATTTTGATATACACCACACTACCACCAATAGACTGAGAGGCTCCCACGGTATGGTGGTATACACTGGACTACCACTAGCAGACTGAGAGGCTCCCACGGTATGGCGGTAGCCGCACTACCACTCGATAGGTAGAAGAATCCTGTGGTATGGCGGTAACCGTGCTACCACACCTCTCTCACAATCACCTAGCGGTACAAAGGTGCTAAACCCAGTGCTAAATCCAACACTAAATTCGGTGCTAAACTTGATGCTAAACCTAGCGCTAAACTCAACGCTAAACACGGTGCTAAAATTGACGCTAAACCCGACGCTAAAATTGACACTAAACCCAACACTAAATTAGTGCCTACTTGTTTTGATCGACACAAAAAATGCCAAAAATGGTGCCAACCCGAGAAATAGCGCCGACTTTTTCAAAAAATTGGAGAAAAATACATTAAAATAGTGGGTGGAAGCAAAAAATGGAGCAAAAATGGGTGATAATCACAAGGATTTGTTGTAGTGTTATATGCTCAGGCTATTCATTCATAGAATAATCTTTAGTTCTCACACTTATACTTCTTCTCTTCTTTGCATTCACTTCTTCAAATTCACTTCTTTGCATTCACTTCACACATTACTTACTTCCCGTCACACTTTGCTTCTCATTGCTTGCACTACCTTTCATATATTCTACATGTTGTATATATACCCGTATACATTATTTAGTTTGGTTTTAAGAGTAATTCATCCATGTCCAGCATCATCATGTCGGTTGGGACCATAACTAAATCTTCTGTATAATTCACAATTCATTATCGACTAAATATTAGGCTGGCCAAGATCAAACTAATATCGAAATGCAACCATAGAAACTGATGTTGTCACATCACCCAAAACATATGAACATATGAGAATTCATATATACACACTACCATCCATTATAAGCCTTTTCTCAAAACCTTAGATCATATCGATAACTGAAGAGAATATGTAGACCAAAAATACTAGAATTATTGGAGCAACTACCAGATAGGATAAACTAGTTCTGCACACCGATACAGGGTACTGGACCAACATGGTGACATCAATGACAATATAAGACATATTTCCAACAGTATTTTTGCATTTTCTCAAATATTTTTTGAAGGACATTCACATTGTCTTGTCTTGTTAAAAATTTGGCTAGAATATCATCAACATAGTCTTCCAAAATATTTGTATGTAATCATGAAATAATAATGTCATAGCTCGATATGTTGCACCCACATTCTTCAATCCAAAAGGCATCATCATGCAACAAAATATTCCCCAAAATGTTGTAAATGCTATTTAATATTGATCTTGAGAATTGATAAAGATTTGATTGTAACTTGAAAATCCATCCATGAATGAAAAGAAAGCATGTCCCGCAGTCGAGTCAAATATCATGTTGATATTAGGAAGGGGAAAATCATCTTTTAGAGATGCTTTATTCAAATCATGAAAGTCCATACACATCTGAATATGATTGTTAGGATTTGCGACTATGAAAATGTTTGAGATCCAAGGAGAGTAATTTATAGGTCTTATGAAACCAACTTTAGGGAGTTTTTCAATCTCTCCCTTAACTAGCAAGGCTATCTTAGGATTCATATTTCATATATTTTTTCACACTGGTTTAGCATTTTCAGCAAGGACTATATTGTGTGTCACTATTCTAGAATTGATTCCTATCATATCTGAATATTTCCAAGCAAAAATTTCGGGAAAGACATGGAGTAACATTGTGTGATCCTCTTGTTCTTCATCATCAAGGCACTTTCCTATCTTAACGAATTTATCCTTATCATTGATTTCCATTGGTATGTTAATTGTATCTCCTAGAGGAAGTGCACTTGGCTTTTGAAATTCAGGGTTGTATTCTTCTTTACTCATATCTATCTCATTACTTTCCTCTTCTACATCTTTTTGATTGGTGCTAATCATAGTTCATGTAACCTTTTTCTTTTGAGGAGTAGTGGATGGTTTGTCATAAAATTCTAGCATTTTATTCAAGGCTTCATCATCCTAAAAGTATTCCCATGATGGTTCAGAATCCATATCAAGCAACTCAGGATGCTTCAAGGTGAGATTTGTTTTAGGTTTACACATGATGGTGTTGATGCTTAACGATGGTCACTTTGTTGCTTGTGTAATCTTAGAAGGGAAATACCCCAAACCATTTTTTGTTTCTTTCACATTAGTCTATGGGAACATGAATGCCTTTTTATTTCTTTCCACAAACTTTACCACTATGACCCAATTGTTTCATAAGTTCATAACCTCTCCCATAAAGGTTTTCCATTTCTTTCAGTTTTGGTGGCTGTTGATAATCTATCTATTTAAAGTGTTTTGTATAGCTTGTATCTTCTTCAAGAGTGGATGAGGTAGATGCTTGTGAATTTTCTTCTGAGTTTTGAGTTGACACGACCATTGGTTGCTTTTGTTTTTCATATTCTTTTTTTGTGATTATGTATTCTTTCATAAACGAGGGTGCAAACTCCAAGAAACCCCAATCGTCATCTAATAACTTTGACACTGTTTCAATTTCCTATTTTTCTTCTTCTATAGGTTCTATGTTTGATGTTGGAATCAATGTGCTTATAGGACTTATCGTTCATTTTTCAACTTGTAAGAAAATTTCAGTCTTAGAGTCTATTTCAACTTGGTATACCTTATTGTTATAGACACATTTCATGATATGATGAAGATTCGAAGGCACCACATGCATCTCATGAATCCACGGTCTTCCCAAAATAAGATTGTATGAAAGGTCATGAGGCATAACATGAATAGGAGTTTGTAAGGTAGCCTTTCTAGTTGTAATAGGTAAAGTAATCACACCCAATAGTTGCTTTCCTATAATATCAAATCCTTTAATCAATAAGGAGTTAGGTTCCCTTTTTGATTTATCTACTCACAACCTATCTAAAAGTTTTACAGTTCACACATTAAGGGCTGAGCCATTATTAACAAGGGTCCTTTTTATTCCTATTCTATTGAATTTGGCGATTATCATGAAGGCCTCATTTTTCTTTCTCAATTCCAAAGGAGTCAGCTCATGTTGATGAAAGGTGATGTCCACATTGACTGTATTTATTCCTTGTATTAGAGCTACTACATCATTTGCATTTGTATTGGAGGAGGAACCACTAGTTGGAAGGCTCTTTGAAGCATAGTGTGATAGTTAGGTGAATTTTGAATCAATTCCTATGGGGATATATTTGCAGGAGTATTTTTAAGTTGTTCAACTAGATCATACTCCCTCATACCACTATGCGAAGTTAAACGAGGAGCACTAGGAAAATTTGGATTAGGAAAAGGTAAGGTTTTTGGAGTTGGTTGCCTTGGTTATGGGTTTTTTCGAGTGTTGTATGTATGAGCAATGGTATTATTATTTGATTGCCACAAAAAATTGTTCTTAGGTGGGTAAAGAGTAAATTTAGGCTTGTTTCTAGGTTGTGGTTTGTGTGAAGGTGGGTAAGAGATGAGTTGAAGTTGAATCACGTTAAATTCTCTTGGTTTTGGTTTTTCATAACAAGCCTTAGTGGATGAAATTTATGAGATGAATTCCTCAAGGGATTCATCTAACATGTCAAAGTCATCGCTACTAAAAGTCTTGAAGGTTAGGTTAACTTGTAAAGAGAGATTTGACATAGTCAAATAACTATACTTTCTCCAAGTGGCTTACGTGTTGGGTCTTGTTTTTGGTTTTTTTTTTCTTTTTGATCTATGTCTAACGCAATCTAATGTAAATTCTGAAAATGAAAAGTGCAAGAATATAATTCTATCCACAATTGTAATGAATGTAAATTACGCTACTTGTAATGATTTGAATGTAACAAAAATCATGAAAATTGAAATAGAAAAGCAATGACAACAAACCGAAGCTTAAAAATGGAGAATTTAATTCTATAAAATGGGTAAGTGCACCAAGATGGTTCCCAAAAAGGGGGCTTAAGTGGACACTTTTTTTTTGAAATCAAGAAATATTGACCTTGGACATGAAATTGAGGATAGTTACACTCAAAATTTTGAGATGAAACAAAAAAAAGGATCAAATTGCTCCAAGTCTACTTTCTAAACTACTAATTTATTTTGAAAATGGTTGAGATTAAGGGGTTCAAAAGAGGGATGTACAAAAATTGGTGCTGTTTTTGTCAAAAAAACATAACATAGCAACACTTGTATGACCCTAGCATGGTGAAATTTTTTGTAGTATTTTAAAAATCGCTACAGTCAAAAGTTAGATAACAATATGTAGTTGATGCAAAAATTTTCTGATAATTTTTTAATGAATATTTGATTTTTTACTAATTTTTTAAGTGGACACTTCCTGAAAAGAAGAATTTTGGCCGTGCTCCCCCTACAAATTTTGGAAATTAATTGATTTTTTTTTTTAAATTTGTAGAATGGAGTCTAGTTTCTAAAAATGTAATTTATTTGAAATTTCGATGAATGGTTAATTTATAACAAAAAACACCAAACACTATTTTTTGGAAAAAAGAGACATAGAAACAAAATAAATTATGGATGAAAGGATTAACATTGTCAGAAAGTGAAAAAAACTTACATCGTTGGATAGCTAAGAGAGAACCTAACATTACCCATGTGTTCAATTTTTTTGATATTGAACCACATGCAATCCTGACGGTGAGCACAAACTCGATTATGTGAAAATTGTAGAATTTGCAAAAAAATGCCTCTAGTAATTGGGAATGCCCTCCAAGCCTTTGGGTTGGTATTCCAAGGAAAATACCAATCCTAAGGCTTGGGTATTCACAAAGCAAGATATAACATGAGCGCATTATAACACGCTCATGTTATATCTTAGTTTTGACATGGTTTTTTTCTTTTGCAAGAAACATGTGAACCAAGACATAACATGAGCGTGTTATAACATGCTCATGTTATGTCTTCCTTTATGTTAAATTCCAATCTATTGAATTTATGTTGATATATTTGTATGTTTGTAATACATGTATGCATGTATGTATGTATGCATGCTTATATGTACGTATGTATGCCTGTATGTATCAATGCATGTATATTGTATGTATACGTATATAGATGTAAGATTGTATCTACACATGTATGTATGTACATATGAATTATGCTTGTATTTATGAAAGTATGCATGTATTTATGTGTCTTTAAAGGGAGAGAGAGAGAGAGAGAGAGAGAGAGAGAGAGAGATATGGTGAGAGAGAGTTATGTAGGTAGGGTGCAAAGGGAGAGACTTGAGAGTGTGAGGGAGATGAGAGGGAGAGACTTGAGAGATAGGTATTGAGAGGGAGTGGGAGAGAGAGGGAGTGGGAGGGAGAGGGAGTGTGAGTGAGAGAATTGAGAGAGGGAGAGGGTGTGGGAGGGAGTAACCTAAGATAGGGAGAGAAAGAGGGGGGGGGAATGAGAGGGACTTATCTAGGTAGGGTGGGAGGGGAGAGAGAGAGAGAGAGAGAGAGAGAGAGAGGTGGGAGGGAGAGAAATGAGAGAGAGGGAGAGAGAAAGAGATTTTGGAGAGAGGGAGAGGGGGTGGAAGTGAGAGTTTAAGAGAGAGGGAGTGGGAGAGGAGGGGTTAGAGTGAGAGAGACTTAGTTAGGTAGGGTGGGAGGGATAGAGGGCGGGAGAGAGATAGAGAGGGGGGGTGGGAGAGAGAGAATTGAGAGAGAGGGAGAGAGAGAGAGAGGATGAGGAGAGAGAGATGGTGAGAAAGAGAGAGTTATGTAGGTTGGGTGCCAAATGGAGAGATTTGAGAGTGTGAAGGGGGTGAGAGGGAGAGACTTGACATATAGGTAGTGAGAGGAGAGGGAGAGGGAGAGAAAGAGGTATATGGAGTGAGAGGGAATTATGTAGGTAGGGTGTGAGGGATAGATAGAGATAGGGGATAGAGAGTTACCTAG
>CM021108.1:466100363-466251635 GCA_007115665.2 Sequoiadendron giganteum
GGGAGAGAGTGGGAGATATTGAGGGAGTGGGAGAGAGGGAGGGAGAGTGAGAGACATAAAGGGTATAAGTGTTATGGGTAAAGGGTAGAGGGGAGAGAGATAGAATTAGGATTTAGGGTTGAGGGCATAAGGGTTAAGGGTAGAGAGATAGAATTAGGGTATAAGGGTAGAGGGGAGAGACATAGAATTAGGGTAGAGGGTATAGACAAAGAGAGATAAAATAAATCTATAAAAATCACAAATTTCTCATAACGCGAGCATGTTTTGAAGCAGAAACATGACTATTTTTAGCAAGAAATAATGCGCTCGTGTTATAATGTGAGCATGTTATAACGTGAGCACATTATAATGTGAGAGAATTATAAAACAAGTGCGTTATAATGCGAGCGCATTTTGGCTTGCTGTAAAAACAGTAAAAAAAATCAATTTACTCGTTAGCCCACATTCTACATATTCTCTTGGTTTTGCACGTGCTTTGACAAAAATTAGCTTTTTGATGATGTTGTGAAGTGTGCATGCATGTGTTTCACATTCCACCAACTTTTTCATGATATTTCCACCACCTTTGCATGAAATAGCATATTTTTCATGTTGAAAGACATATAATATCAATTCAAGTTTGAATTCCAATGAAAACTGATATAGAATTGAAGTTTGGAGGGGAACAAGCTATTGAAAATGTCAAATTGTTGAGGAGTTTGAAGAAAGAAGAAGAAAATGCAACAAAATTGGGTAGAACTCCTCCATTTGAAACTCTGGTTTTTTAGGTATGTGAAGTCTTTACACATTTTCTTTCATTCTATTATGGCTTGCTTTCATTTTTTTTGTTTTGCATATTCCATGTTGATAATTGTTTGTTTGTCATTACAACTATAGGTTGTCAATGGACATTTTAAATTACACAATTCTATACACTTTCCAATTACATTTTTAAAGCACATCTATACAAACTAGCTGATTGCCTTGTCTATACTACCAAATTTTCCATACAAGTCTCTAAAATTTTGGAATATACTCCTCCCACATTGATAGCACCAACTATTTTGGTTTTCATCTCTATTTCTAAATTACCTCATCACCTATGTTTTCATATATTTTAAATGTTTCCTTGATTAGTCTACCTACAAGGGATTCTAACCCTTCTCTCCACTGTTTCAAGACTCTTTATTCAAGGATAAGTTAGCAAAATGGGGAAAGGTGCAACCTATCTTGTAGAGAATCTACCCAAAACAACAAACCATCAAGAATAATTTGATGTAATTCTAGAGGAAGAAAACAACTTAACTCAATCTCACTCCAATCAACTTATCAAAACTGAACCAAATCTCAACTTGTCCATTTAATTAAGACTCCTTTACCTTCACAAAACTCATGGATAGAAGACATAAAAATGAGTTATAAGCACAAAATCCCTTAAAAAATTCTCAAAAACTTTAAAAAACATCAATTTAATTGGTTCAACCCAATTCCCAACTTTGATATATCCAATATGAAATCTTCTCAAAATAGACTCTCCTAATCAACAAATTAGGCCCTATCAATAAGAAAATTCTCAATTACTAGCCTATTTCCACTTCTTAATGCTTAAAACATACATAAATATCTCTGTATAACATGAAGGAATCATTCTCCAAACTTACTTCATGACAATTCATCAAACATGTATCCTAAACCACCATTCTTGACTAAAAATTAGGACTGTTACATCACTATCATGGAAGGATAATCATTAAATGGAATTAAAAAACTTGAAAAATCACCAAACCAAATATTAAATAGATTCAAAATACCCCTAAACACCTTTTAAAAACAATATCTTCAAGAAGGAATAAAAAACCATAAACAAATTCTTTAATTCTCACTGTACACTATGCTTTTTCCTGATTTTTCACCAAAATATGGCCTAGGGCATCATGATTTTAAAAGATAACTATCACCACTCAGTCTGAAAATTTGAGAAATTAAAGAGTACACAAAACCAGACCTTATTACTAAATTTCAAGTGATTTCATTGATTAGAATAAGAGAAATGCAGTTTTCTTTTAATTTTGTTTACCCTAGCAAGGGTTTTGAACCGTCTTCAGTAAACAAGCCATAACTTACTCAAAATTGCATAAAATTGAGTGAGAAAATAATGATAATTCTGTATAATCATATATTAATAATTCCAAATGATTGAACCACAAAATATGGTTGTATGGGGCCATACAATTCTTCACAATGCCGTTTTACCAGAAAAAACACAAAAAAAATAAAATAAAACAGCGTCTCTTTATTGTTTTCTCCATTATTTACATTCCCTCTACCTCTTTCTCTAGGTTCTCCATCAATTTAAATTTTTTCTTGACCATATCAAATGACCCAAACCATCCTTTCACCTACTTGACTCCTAAACTTCCAAATTTTGCCATTTGTCAATTTTTGCATTTTTACCTTGACAACAATTTTGCAAGATTTGCTTTTTTCCCACTTTTGAATCCCTCAATGCCTAAGAACCACCAAATTAAGTAATTAAATGCTGAAAAGGTCCACCAATACCTTTTTCTAAGAAAAAAACACCTAGAACCTATTTTGGACCTCTTTTTACAAAATTTTATAATTTTTGCAAATTGGATAAAACAACCTATCTAAACGCTCATCTAATGACTCAAACACCATGAAATAATATTCGTCTCATTACCATGCTACATGTAAAATTATCCGCCATGCTGAAGAAATGAACAATGAAGAAACTAATAGATGAAGAGCTCCAAACCTTCAAAGAAAAGGAGAGAGAACAGTTGAGGGCATATCATGAAAAGAAGAAAATGGAAACAATTGATGAAAACAAGCCAATTGAAGAGGAACCTCAACCATCAAAAAAAGAATAGAAATTGGCAGCACAAAGGGCAATAATGTGAAAGCATCGTTATAGGAAAAATTAAGATACCATAGTTGGAGAAACACCCTCTACCGAAAGTGAATACGAATGGGGCACACCATTAAGCACAAGCAAATATGGAGGGACACCATATACCACAAGTGAATATGGAGGGACACCATCTACCGCAAGTGAATATGGTGGGACACCATCCACCACATCTCAAGTTGAGAGTACATCATCACTCAGATTTTATGAATAAGGTATGCCATCATCCCCACGTGAACCTCAAGGTATGTTTTCTACTCCACCCTCAATTGAAGGTACACAATCTAGCCCACCTCAATTAAATATTGATGAAATTGCTAATGTTGAGATGTATGTGCCTAGGAGAACACCACCTAGAATTTTGTGTAGAAAGCCAAAGTATTTGATTAATATTGATGAGGATATTTTGCAGCACATGGAAGGTAAGATTCCAGCACACACTTGTAGAAGATATGCTAATAATATTTGGAAAATATTATTTGAAAGGCTAAATGAGACTGGAAGATGTCAACTATTTTTTGAAATGATGTAGGGTTTAAAGTATAGAAACATCATGAAGACTCTTGAGTTGAGAGCATTGAATGCATCAAGTGAAAAAACTATTGTGAAGAATCTAGTGTATGCTTAAGAGAGTGTAGGTAAGACCTCATGCTCAAAGGATAGTAATGTCACCCGACATGCATCGACTTTGGTAAGCTATCAAACAAAGAGAGATCATCTCATTAAAAAGACGAGTGGAAAAATGAGAATTAGTAGAATTTTTTTATCAAAAGCCATTCAAAGGCAACAAAGAATTGAAGGCATCGATTCAAATGAATTATGGGCATTCTTGGGGAGACTGCCACAAAATATTAAAAAGTTTTTGAAGCATTGAGAAAAATAATTTAAGAGTATTGGAAGAATAAAACAAGGCCATCTCTGAATCAAAGGGATGTTGTAAAAAGGAGAATTGGTAGTCAGAACCGTGAGCCACATCCAAAGCATTTTTTGGATACGACTCAAACCCAATTTTTTCATAAATTTCAATATGATTATCCTCAAATTAGTATTTCTCAAAGATTTTTTGAAATTATTAAACCTTTTTATGTCAAGATAAATCACACATGCACTACTTTTTTGCTGTAGACTACATATTGAATTCTCTAACCATTATGATGTTTATCGTTCTATATGTTTATATTTACATACTAACGACGTTTTGCAGGATTGCGGCATATAAGCCCCACCAAAATATTCAAGAGAGTTATTATAATTTTTTTAATGTGAAATAGAGGGTGGCCAAATATTCTATAGGACAACATGCTTGGATGGTTCATGCGAGCATTATGGTGGCTTGTAGTGTATGCCAGTATGTAAACATAAGGAAAGCACAAATGAGGTGGGACATAAACTAGTAGAGTTCGAGAAGTATAAAACAATGGCATACACTACAAAATATTGGTCTCAAGCAAAAAGGTGTGATTTGGTTATTGAGAAGATTCCAGTGTATTAGTTTATGCCCATGTTTCATGACAATAAAGTGTCTAAGTATGCAAGGAATACCCATATAGCCCGATGGATGGACACACAATTCAAGCTACACAAGGAAACCTTTCTAATTGGAAACATAGTATTAGTGGTTGAATTTGCAAAGAACTACACTCTACAACCACAACATGAGGTGTAATCACAATATTACAAATCCGCACAAGTTTTGATATTTGTGCACATAACATTCATTTATGCAAATGATAGTACAAAGGACCAAAGGAAGGTATTGAGGGAGTATCCCTTTTATATTAGTGATGATCACACACATTCTCCAGAGTTCGTGCAAGGTTTATTCTAGATGTTCTACACTGATTTGGCTCAAAGGGGTATAGCATACAATTGACATATAATATGGTCGGATAACTATGCAATACAGTTCAAGAACACGTGCATGTTCTACTGGTTGTGCAAGATGCATCTCACTACAAGTGTTCAACATATGTGGAAATTTTGTGAGGTTGGACATGGAAAGGGGGATCATGATGGTGCAAGAGCATGCGTGAAAAGAGCATTAGCATGAGAAGAGTTAAAGTATAAAGACAGTGCAAAGTTGAAAAATGCAAGATCAATCGTCGAGTGGTGTAATGCTTTGATGGGTCCAAGTAATGAAGTTACATATTTAGTTCATAGATTTTTTTGGTTGATGGATGATACTAGCATTGCACCATATGAGGATTGTTGTACACTAACAAGATCGAGTGAGCTACACTCTTTCCTTAGGTCAGATATAGGTTCATGGAGTATCAATACACGAAATATGGCATGATTTTTTTCTTCATGTACAATGAAAGCCTAGAATGATTGTGAGTCAGGGGAGTGGGTTGACAAATTTTTGACAAGTTATCTTAGCCCACTTCACATGTATCACCCTTCAATAGCATTGGAACTAATACAAATGGAATCATCAGTTGAATTTGACCACATATCATATCTATTTCAACCAAGTAATATATCTACTTGCTTAGTATTTGAAACTCCATATTGTTATCTTACTTTGTATTGTATTAGTAATGTTGACTAATTTCAGGAGATTTGCTGCACATATCAATGCAGGGAATGTTTATGTAGTTATTGTAGATGAAGACAATGAAGAGGGAACAAACTATTACTTGTGTCGTTAAGTTGAGGCCAAAAAGAAATTGGAGGCCCTAGTTATAGATGGAGAAAGCATCGAATACCCTATAGGCTCAATTGTTGTTATTGGAACGTGGCTTAGAAGGTACCCACATAAGACTGTTAAACATTGGTTGTTTCAAGAATTTGACATGCATCGTAAGATTATTCATTAATCAAACCTTGTCGTGGCATCCAATGTTTGTTTGAAAAAATATGGGGGTAGACCTTTGACCAAGACATTGTGGAAGGTTCACGAGTCTGACCATGAGACAATACTTGACACAATAAAAGGTAGAGCAGACTCAGATGGTTTGTTGGATTAATTTGTAAGTATATACATATTGGTTCTTATAAATTTTATACTTGTATGCACATTAATTTGTTTGATGCCAATTCTATTATCTTCTTTGACTTTTCCTATTTTTAAGTAACCTGTTAAACATTGATTGGTGTCCCCTTACAAAAAATGTAGATTTATGAGCCAGTCAAGAGAATCTCAGCCAAAAAAGAAATGCAACATCCTTATTTTGATGATCTTGACAAATCTCAATTATGATTTTAAGCCATTACAAAAGTTCTTATGAATCTTGGTGAGGGAATTTCAAGTTATTCATTTGAAGTTAACCTTATCATGAAGACCTATGATGTAGACATTATAAGAGAATATCAAATTTCAAGATATTCTATTCATGAAAGGTGTTGTGTGCAATAGGTATCTTGGAACTCCTAGTGAAGATGTATGACCAGGAGTGACTGCCATGCTTATCTATAAGTTCCTTCCATTTATTTTCATTTCATTTCCATTTTGGATGCTCTTTCTTTTTCTTCTTTTACTTTGCACATCTTTAATTAAACTACTAAAAATTGATTGGTCTCTCCTTGTAGAAAATGTTGATTTATGAGCCATCGAAGAGAATCTCAACCAAAAAAGTATTGCAACATCCTTATTTTGATGATCTTGAGAAATCTTAATTTTGATTTGAAGCCATTATAAAAGAGCGTGTGAAGCTTTGCGAGGGAATCTCAAGTTACTCATTTGAAGTTAACCTCATAATGAGCACCTATGATGTAGACATTTTAAGAGAATCTTGAATATATGAGTGACATTGTACAAGATATATGAGAACATAGTACCTAAGGCATTGCAATGAGATTTACTGGAATAATGAAATTTGGTGCAGCGACACCAAGGTTATTGAGCAAATTTGGTTCATGGAAGTCTTAAGTTAGTTTTGTGTTTTGAGATTTGTTAATTGAATAAGATCATATTAGACCAATTTATAATGTAATAAGTCATGTTAGTTGGTTTTGGGGTCATTTTGGAGTTCATGTTGCATATTTGTCAAAATGATGTAAAATTGCAAAAATTGGAAAGCTATCAATGTGAAAAAAGTGCAAAAAAATGTAAACTTGAAGTTATTCTGATAGGAAGTGATTCTAATAGAAATAAAGGGAAACAATAAGCTCAATTCTATAATATAAAAGGATTCCAACCTCCTTCCTTCCCTCAAAAATCAATCTTGGCTTATTTTCAACTTTGCACCGAGTCACTCTTGTAGGTCTGCAAACCTATTTTTCCCACCTTAACTCTCATAATTCCTTAACAACCTCTGCAACAAACCACCATTAGGCACCCATTTAAGCCTTATTCAACATACATAACACCCTCATAAGAATATTTTGGATAAGCTTTCACAAAACAAGAAACCCCCCTTTATTCTTCCTATCACACACAAACCACCATTGGGCAACATTAACCAGTCTGCCAAACCACCAATTCCTCCACTTTTAGGGTGTGATAAGCCCTCTAACATAACAAACCCCAAAACCCTCCTCATTCACAAGTTAGGCAAGGGTTTATTGAAAAACCATAATCCAAACCTTCCCATAGCCAACCAAAGCCTGAAACAACTTCAAAAAGGTCTGCACAAGCTTAAAATTTCAAGAGATATCATTGTCCCCAAATATTTCTTCAAACCCTAACACTAAATCACCATTTTCCACTAAAAAATGCACCATTTGACATCTAGGGCATGACCTAAAAACCCTCTATTTTCCTCCCTTGAACACAAAAATTTGCACACATGTTTTATAAACCTAACTAAGCCTTTCCATCGAGTTATAGAAGCATACAATGGGTGGAAGGCTTAATATGACATTTTAATGCACTCAAAACCCTTAAAATAGGGTATACAAATTGACCCTCAGTAATTGGCTTCTAAAATGCACAAAATCACTTGAAATCCAACCAAACCAAAACTAAAATAGTTAAGTCTTCTACAGAACTAATTCCATAAAAACAAGAGCATAATTTCTGCGAGCTACGTTCAACCGACTCGATCCCTTAAGGATCCAAAGTGCAAAAGGGAAACAATCTTTGATGGGGTATTACTCAAAAATCGTGATGCTTACGAAATATATGTTTGAACCTATGAGATCATGTTGGGAACCTCTACAGTAACCTCTCTCATTTTTTGTTATCTCAAAGTGGTTTTCTCATGGTGTCCAGTTTTCACTTGATAGAAAAAGTGTCAACTGCAAGTAGTGCAAAGTTGCAAAGTGGTGCAACTTTGGTTATGAAACTCCTGTGACTAAACAAACTATTTCAAAACATCTAAATATGTATGTTTATGCTATTGATGGTCCTCTTTCACACACAAGCACACAGAATCTCTCTGAGCTACGTTCAATCGAATCTATCCCTGAAGGGTCCAAAGTGCAAAATGGATGCAAACTTTAGCATGTTGTTACTGGAATATCGTGACACTTAGAAATTTCTTGTCTGATACTATGAGATCATTTTGGGCCACTCTACAATAAAAAATCTCATTTTTTTTTTTTAATCTCAGAGGGATTTTCCCATGGTGTCTAGTTTTCACTTGATGGAAAAAGTGTCAAATGCAAGTAGTGCAAAGTTGCAAAGTGGTGCAACTTTCATTCTGCAACTCGTGTGACCAAATAGACTGTTCCAACGCATCCAAATAGGGATTTTTACACTAGGAATAGTCCTCTTTCACACCCAAACATGCGGAATTGCTACGAGCTACGTTCAACCAGATCGATCCCTTAAGGGTCCAAAGTGCAAAATGGCTGCAAAATTCAACATGTTGTTACTCGAATACCGTGACACTTAGAAAATTATTGTCTGATCCTACGAGATCATGTTGGGCCCCTCTACAATATTCTCTCTCAATTTTTGTTATGTCGGAGTGGGTTTCCCGTGGTGTCCAATTTTCAAATGCAAGTAGTGCAAAGTTGCAAAGTGGTGCAACTTTTGTTTTGCAAATCATGTGACCAAACAGACTGTTCCAACACATCCGAATAGGTATTTTTATGCTAGGAATGGTCCTATTTCACACTCAAACATGTGGAATCTCTCTGAGATACATTCAACTAGATTGATCCCTTAAGGGTCCAAAGTGCATAATGGCTACAAAATTCATCATGCTGTTACTCAGATACCGTGATGCTTAGAAACTTCTCATCTAATCCTATGGGATTGTGTGGGGTCCTTGTACAATAACCTCTCTCATATTTTTCTATCTAGGAGGCATTTTCTTGTGGTGACAAATTTTCACTTGGGGAAAAAGTTGTCAAATTCAAGTAGTTGAAAGTTGAAAAGTGGTGAAAATTTCATTCTACAACTTGTGTGACCAAACAGACCATTCCAACGTGTCCAAATGGGTACATTTACGCTATACATGGTCCTCTTTCATACCCAAACCTATGGAATCGCTCTGAGCTACGTTCAATTAGATCGATCCTTTAAGGGTCCAAAGTGGAAAAGGGAAGCAATATTTGATGGGCTATTACTCATAAACCATGAAAATTATAAACTCTCCATGTGAGCCTATGGGATCGTGTTGGGCCCTTCTATAATAACCTCTCTTGGTTTTTTTTTTAATTATCTTGGAGTCATTTTCCTGTGGTGTCCAGTTTTCACTTGATGGAAAAAGTGTCAAATGCAAGTAGTGTAAACTTCAAAGTGGTGCAAATTTCATTTTGCAATTTGTGTGACCAAACAAATTACTCCAACGCATCTTGATATGTACGTTTACACTAGGCATAATCCTCTTTTGTACCCAAACACATGTAATTTCTCTAAGCTATGTTCAACTGGTTTGATCCCTTATGATGGCATGGAAAACAATAAAAAAGAGAAACATACACACGACAATTGAGAAGTCTAATTTTTCCACACAAAAAGTGTATGATCATTTGAAACTTGAAGTTAGTGTTTGTTGAAGAGTTTGAAGGAGAATATCAATCAAATATCTTTGTTTCTTTATTAATTTCTATGCATTTTCTTCATTTCCAGCCTATGTACGGGTCATATAACAAGAGTTTTCTCTAAGATATGAATTTTTTGTAGAATGGTTTTAGCTTTGATTAGAATCCATTCTTATGGAATTCTATTAAGTTCCAATAAACTAAAAAGAATATTTCTGAAACAAGTCTGAACTTGCTCATACAAGGGTTTGAGTGTAATATGTTGAAATAGGCCATTCCATTGATTGTTCAGGCTGTGTCTCGATGGAATGGGCCTGATGTAAGTGGGATAGGGAGTAGGAATAATAAAATAGCATTGGTAAAGGCATTGGTGGAGATTACTAACACTTCCCCTATTGAAAATTTAGAATTTAGGCCTTCAAAGCAAGGCTAGAAGAGGTGAAAAGAAGAAATTGCTTAAGAATAAGTTAGAATAGGTTGGAAATAGAGTGAGGTTGTGGATTTTGATGTGTTCAAAAAGGTCTACAAGCAAGGGGAGCTCAAAATTATGTTATGGCATGATGCCCTAGTTGGGAAAAGAGGGTTTTCAATGAAAAAGAGAGGTTTGAGGGAGTAAAAGTGGGTAAAGTCAGGGGCAGCATAATTTGGTGGTCAATTAAGTTTGTGCAAAAAAAATGAAGAGTGCTGGAAGAGGTTTTGAGGTTGTATGAAGTTTGAGTTCGGGTTCGGGGGTTCGGTTTGCCGGTTCGGCCAAAATGTTTCAGAGGGAGGCTTGGTTCGTTTTGGGTTCTTTAGTACAAAAAACATGTAAAAACAAATATATATATATGCAGCCTAGAAGAATGAATTAGGATTAGAATATCACATAACATCATATAAAAAAAAACCACCATAAAATTGAATGTCATTTAAATCATGCACGATAAATATTCATCATTGAAACTTAAATTGTGGTAGCTTGATATACACAGTCTATTGATGTTAGGGTTTAATTTGTATGATTTTTAAAAGAAGAAGCCAACTGAGTAGAGTTATCAATATTCTTCTAAAATCATAAGAATTTTTTTAGTACACTAGCCCTTTTGATGTCTTCTTCCAGTCTCAAGCATTATTTTGTATCATTGTTACATCAGTCTTGAGAGTGGTAGCTTAATATAGCTCCACAATAAAAAGTATGGTTTACCTGTGTAGTGCAACAGTGGAATAGGAATATTTTAATTTGAAATAACCAAAGGGTGATTGCACAATTGAAGTGTATAAACACAAATATTTTTGTAATATCAAGGATACTTTTCGAAATCTTTTTATGAATCATTTTGAATGTAATACCAATTGAAATTGTGTTTTTTGATTTTACATAAATTTTTTTATCATCAAACAATTAATATTCAAGACAAACCATGAAGGACAAAAATGATCAATGCTAGGGCTATCCAATTAATAAGTATACACGTGAATAAGTCAAGCATGCACATGTGAATAAGGGAAGCACAAGTACTCAAAAACACGTAAGATTTTAAGTATACACAAATTAATACAAAGTATATGCATGAATACAAGGTATACGCATGAAAACATGTAATTCACAAAGTATACATTGGAACACACGTAAGTCAAAAAGTATACAAGTAAGTTGTAAAGTATACACTTGAATACACATAACTCATAGCTATTGAACCATGAATTTAGAATGCAAATATGGACACCATTGATAAAAAATATTTATATGAACCAAACATCCATGTAGTCATACATCAATATATGTTGATATAAGTATGAAATATAGGTACAAAATAGCCATATAGGCTTACGAGAATGCCATATAGGCATACAATGTCAAATATATCCAATACAAAATATGTACAAAATTTCCATGTAGGCATACAACAAAGGGCTCTGGAATCGAAAGTCATTGCTCTCCATGCTCTCGAAATAAAATCTTTCCCTTTGTTTTCAATTGGATAGCGATACATTTGTCACTCATTTATACTATGCTCAAGGAGTGCTCCTGCTCCTCCTCCTAGTTTTTAGTTATTGTTGAAGTTTTATCTGTTACAATAAGAAGTAAAGACATCAATATATAGAAATTACATTATAAAAAATGATATATTTAACAAACCAATCACTTATTGTCATTTGATGATCACTCTCCATGAGGGACATATTCACATGTCGAGGCTGAGGCATGTTGAAGCCATGTATAAACCATCCAAATAGAAATTAAACCACAAATCAATAATGGTTTGCTTTTTCACTAACTAACATCTATAACAATGAAGGAAAATTGAAATTTAGTAATTTTCCTCATAACTCCCCTGTTAGAGCCATTGAGGATTATATAGCAGATGAAACACTGATCTCCATTGCCCTCATCACATTCAGAGGTGTTTCTGTTTCGAACATCTCAAAATAAAACAACAAATTATTCAATCAAGAAAACTACAATAGCGATCCACATCATGACTTATAATGTATGAGATAATAAACAAAATTTTGAGTAATTATTAAACTATATATTTCTAACTATCATGCTTACTATTTTCCCTATCCATATCTTGTTTGAAAGCATGTGTTTTTATGCTTTTACCCATAGAAGCAAGCCAGTGAACCATTTGATAAAATGATTTCGTAGACATGTATGATAACTATGGTGGCATAGAGAAGGCCATGCATTGTTTGAAAAAATGCCTCAAAGAAACGAGGTCTCATGGTGATGGAATGCCATTACAAACAAATGCACATCATCACATTCCATCACCATAAGACCGCATTTCTTTCAGGCATTTTTTCAGACAATTCATTGCCTTCTCTATGGTATTATTTCTTAATATTAGGCTTTGATAGAAATTTTTCCAAGCATCCATAGTTTTTTGGAAAGCACCTATTTTAGGATTTTAGCCATAGCAACAAGGAAGTTAGTAGTTTGATAAAATGATTTGGTACACATGCATGGAAAATGTGGTATCATAGAAAAGGTGGTGAGCAGTTTGAAGAAATGCCTTGAAGAAATGTGGTATCATGGTGATGGAATGGCATTCCATCACCATGAGACCACATTTCTTCAAGACATTTTTCAACCTACTAATTGCCTTGTCTATGCTATTGCTTACTATTATGCTTTGATATATTTTTTCCAAGCAACCATAGTTTTTTGGAAAAAACCTTTTTTAAGATTTTAGCCATAGTAGTGAGGAAATGAACTGTTTGATAAAATGATTCGGTAAACATGTATGGAAAATGTGGTAGCATAGAAAAGGTGGTGAGCTGTTTGAAAAAGTGGTGCAGGTGCACCTTTACAAGAGCATGCCTCCATGAGGAAAATTTAGGATTTTGAGGTCGTATAGGTATTTTCATGATGTAATAAGGATTAAATAGCCATTTTTGAGTTTTTAATGGTCTTTGGTAGTCATTTTAGGCATACATTGTAAAGTTGCAGAATCTTAAAAAAAGTTGTCAATCAATGTTGTAAAAATGTAAAAAGGTGCCAAGTGGAGGAATATGAAGAGTCAAGGTAGTTGTAGAGGAAAAATTAGATTCTTAGGAAGTTTAAATTATTAGGAAAGTGTTTAAAATATTTGGTTCATTGTTGTTAGCTATTTTTGAACCATTTTGAAGGAGAAAACTAATAAAATATCACCATTATATAGTGCTATTTTCTATGTTTTCCTCCATCATTTGCCAGTGTACGATTTCGTGCAGGTCACAGTGAATCTATAATGTGTGTGAATTGAATGAGTTAGGTGTTGGAATCAATTTAAAACTAATTTGATTTTTTGATATTGATTTTCAAGCTTTTGGTGGCCTGATTTCTCTCGGTGGTCAGAAAATAGGGGCTAAGGGTTTGATTGCCCAAATGAACTAAAATGTCCATTCCACCTCTTTGTAGCAACTTTTTATTGGTGTAATGGACCATTCTAAAGTAGGAGTAGGTGTAGAAGCTAAGGAATTGGTTTGGTGAAGTTTTTTTGTGAGTTCTCCTTGCTGCCTTAGTGAAAAACAAGTTTTGGTGCCTTTTAAACAAGGCTAGAGTGAGTGAAAAGAAGACAGGGGTTTAGAAGTGGATAGAATCCCCTAAAAGGTATGAGAGTAGGTGAATTGGAGGGTTTTTATAATATATAATAGGTTTTAAGTGGTCAGAGAAGTGAATAAGTGAGAAACCCTAGGTGAAAGAGGGTGAAAACTAGTGAAAAAGAGTGATTTTGTGAAGGAAGTGTATGTAGATCTTTGAGGCAGCACTATTTGAGGATGGAATAAGCATGTATAGGCACAAATAAGCTTGACTGAAGTGATTATAATCTTGTGAGAGGTCAGGGCATATGAGTTTCAATAATCCCTAATTGATTGCAAGGAAAGTGAGGGTTTTATGAAAAGGGGTCTAAATGAGCGAGAGGAAACCTAAAATTTGAATAATCTGAGGTTTTCTTGGCTATCTTTTGACTGTTTTGAGGTTTGAAGTGTTGGTTGTGTGTTTGGAGAGGCATCTCTTTGAAAAAGAGGCCTAATTGTGGCCTAATTCAATGTTAAAAGCCAGATTTGGGATAGTTTCTCCAAAAGAGTTGCAAGTGAGTTTGAAATATGTGAGAGTAGGCCATAATGAGTCCATAGTTTGGAGAATAGACAAGGCAGTGAACTGTTTGAAAAGATGCCTCAGTAAAATGTGGTCTCATGGAATGCCATGAACAAAAAATTCAATTGGAAGTTGCTCCTAGACTTATTACTTATGCTATGTGAAGTAATTGCATCACTACTTATGTTGACTTTTTAAACAACTATATTGTAGTTGAAATTTTGTCATCTATTAACATCTAGTTATTCGTTATGGAATGTGAAGTAATTCTTTGAGTTTGAATGATGTGAAATACAATGTAATCAACGATATGAATATAAACTACACAAATATATTAAGTACAATTCATTAGTTAAACTCTTTATTCTATTACCTGCATGAAGGTTTGAATAAATTCACTAGCACCAAGAGGTGTTCCCTCGAAACCTCCAAAAATAGCCTATTCAACATCCAAAATCACATATTAAAATACCATTCATAAAACAATGCTATTAACATGTAATAAATTTATAATTGTTTACTAGTTACATACCCCAATGATAGGTGTACTCCAGAAATAAGTAGGTGTAGGGCAGGTGTATCCAGTATCAACAATATGACCCTACAAGTTTATTAAAATCATAAAACTAAATTAGTTAATCTTGCATTTCAAAATTGAATTTTAATAAATTAAATTCAATGAACATGCTAAATTTTACCCGAGTATCAATGCCATACATGTCAAGCAAAATGTCAGTTGCCCTCTCCATCTCCATAGCTGCAGACAAATCCTACACAACAAACTCTTGAGTGTCGGTGGGGTCATATGAACAAGTCACCTCACAAGATTGACACACATGGGAATGAAGGCCACATGTCGAAGGCTCCCTTGGATGGAACTATACAAGAGGGATAACATGCTGGATGACACTCTGCATCAAAGAGCTGATGGCTTGTAGAGTCTCTACATCAACACTCTCCTTCGCGATAGAAGGGATGATGATGTTCTCTGAGGTGGCCTAGTGAGAGGTCATCTCACTTCCCCTATAGGATCTGAATATGCATCGGGTCTATCTTGTGCCAACCTCCACCTCTCCCCTGGAATTCCCTCATTAAAATAATTTGGGATTTTGTTCAAGATGAACTCAATGTATAGTTTCCTGAGGAAATACTGTGAGACTTCACAATTGTTGCATGGCAGGTCATCAAAAACTATGTACAACCTATCCCAAAAATATTTCCTAATCTTTGGTGGTGGCACCAATGAATAGGAAACCTCTTCGCATTGAGGGAGAGATTTCCATTTGACCGTGGGTCAGTGAATAATGCACACAAATTACCTTTTTTAATTTTTAAAACTTTTACTTTATATGATAATTTATCTAGGTAAAAATCCCTAGCCACCTACATCCTATCCTACCAAGCAGTTAATTATTTGCTGATTGAATCTACATTTTTTAACATATCTTGCAGTGAAGTTGCCAGGGTTATTATTTCCACAGTTGAACCATTTGGATCATTCAACCTCCCAATTAAATCCTCAATTTGTTTTTTATTGTTCTTAATTTCACCCATTATTTTTTTTGAGTTCTAGGAGGGTATTAAGGGATTGATGGAGGAGGTTGTTGTTGTGGTTGAGGAATTTTTTCTTGCTATGAATTTTGAGGAGGGCTTCCAAAATGATTAAAATCTTCTACAAATTCAAAAAATAAATATCAAATACAACCTAAAATGAACAAATTCAAAACACAAAAAAACAATTCTTACCTCTTTGACCACCTTGTCGATGTGGTGGCATCCTGGTGATGAATCAACAAATGTTGATGATTTTTTTTGCAAAAAATATCCTCCTAGAATGCGAGCATGAAATTTTGGGGTTTTTGGCTGAAGGCAACAAGAAAAACACAGTTAGAAATGAAAATGAATTCAACATCTTTTTTTTTCTTTTAATATGTCATAACACGAGCACGCTATAAATTGCTTGCATTATGATTTTTCATTTTATATATTAAAAAGTGGCCACAAAATTGCTACCCATCTTCATGCACTTGCCCAAATGCAGTTCATAATATGTAGAGGGATTGATTCACTCAAGGTGGCGAATGAGTCGCAGTAGGGATTTTTTTCAATTTTTTTAGGTTTTTTCAATTGAATTTTATGCTTTTTATGTTTTATGATCTATATTTGAGATGCAAATGCATATTTTGAATGTTTTTCAATGAAATTAGTTGTAAAAATGCAAGCTATATGAGCTTTCACTAATGCAAAATTTGAAACCCTAGAATGCAAATTAACTAAAGAAAGTCCTAATGCAATGTTAGTGCAAGCTAGATAATGCACTCCAAATTAGAATTATGATGTTCTAAATGCAGGTTCACCAAAATGAAAGGAAGAAAATTGCTTTGGGTTCCTCTTCTTAGGGTTTAGGACCTAGAAGGGACAATTTTCACTTTCACTTAAGAACAAACCATTGAGATATCAATGCAAAAGAGAAAGAGATCTTTCAAGAGGGTTGTTATAGGGGCTGGATATAATCTAATAAGGGGCTCACCACCAAGTTTAAACTTTGAAAATAAAATGAAATGAAAAACCTTAATTTGATGAAAAATTGATTGAAATGACCTATAAATGTGAGCTGCAAAATTTATGCTTTGGGTAAAGGAATGGTTCCCTTACAACTTTCTAAAGTTTTCAACTAGAAGGAAGGGGATATCCCTTTATGGGGAGCATAAGTATTGTGATTCATTGAATATTAGGGATTGAATGTGGTTGAAATGCTAATGTGAAGTATGATAAATGCTGAAATCTGATAAACAAATCTAACTATTGAACATAAGCTAAGAGAATCTATATTTCTTGAAAACACATGAATGTAATAGAACAAAGATAAAACAAACCAAGATAACCTAATAGATCAGAAAAATGCACTTGGAAACTGCTGAAGACTGAAGTGGAAGTTGCAGGAGCCTCTGAAAATTTGGAAAATATGAGTTTTAAGCTCACGGGGACAATTACGCCAAACTGGGCGACCTTGTCCCTTTTCTGGTAAACTTCTTTAGGCTTTGTTCTAGCCAACTGGGTGCTCAAATCTATCAAAAATTCTGACATAAACCTCCAGTGGGAATAGGTTTCCACTATTGGCGGCCTAGTCCCTTTCAACTTTTTGAGAAAACTAAAAGTGGACACAAAGGTCTATGATCTGCACTTTGCTTCTTTGCTGGAACCTGGAATTAGACTTGCAAAATCACCTATAAAAAAAAGTATATTTTGGTTTCTAATGTGGGGTTTTCCTTGGTCAAACCCCTAGTTTGTATTTAAACTTTGTGAGAGATAGAAAATCTGCATAAACCCTAGCCCTAAGTGTGTCTAGAACTAGGAAAGCTTGAAATGAGACAAAACCCTATTCTATTGTGCTAGAATAAGATGCATGCAAGAGATTTGAAATGATGCAATAATCTAATCCAAGAAACCGTAAAACATTACAAATGAATTTAAAATGGAATGAAAATGGGATGCAAACCTCAAATCTGAAGATGGGCTGAAAATAGAAGATGGAGTCACTTTGAAAATAGTCTTTAGGTGTGAGTTGGTGGCTTGCACCTCCTCAACCTAGATTTCTCCATGATTCTCCATAGGAATCCATGTTCAACCTTTGAAAATGTGTGATCTTGAGTGTGAAGTGAGCTTGAAGACCTGTAAAAGCCCTAGCTTGCTGTCCAAAAGCTTCAATTTTGCTATGAAAGAGAGATGAAACTTCTTGAGGAAGATGTTTTTGCACTTGATTCTTGAAGTTGCTTGTGAAAAATGACCAAGAGAGAGAGAGAAATGACCTAAAAAAAATATTTATAAGAAACAAAACCTAATTGTCAGTAATTTTGATCTAAGATGCCAACACCCATCAGGAACTTTTAGCAAGATAAACATTTTCCTGCTTAAAAATGAAAAAATCCCTAAAAAGGATTAGGTCACCAACTTGGGTGACCTAGTCCCACCAAGGGATTTTGATGTTGTTTGTCAGGGGTTGAATAATTCCTTAGGTAAAATAGGCCTCAAAGTAAAAAATAACGAGCCTTAGGGACCTATAAATGTTGTTTGAGTAGGGTGATTGATGCAAGGGTACTTAGAGTAGGACCAAAATGGGCGTAAAATTATCCTTTTCTTCAAAGGTATATAAGTTTTTGCGACACATTTAGCCCCCACTTTAGCGCCCATATGACTCTACAAGCATATGTAAGCTAAAGGAATCTAAATAAACAATGCACTTTGTTTTCATAAAAGGATACTCATTTAATGGTGGGAGAATGAAGCCCCAATGTAGCTATCTGCAAAAACACAATGTTAGGAACTGCATCTTGCAACAAAAATTCGAAGTCCAAAAATCCTCTTATCTAATTCCTAGAGATAAAAGTTGAGGGTAGATGTATGCCCCCATTGATTCCGCTTTCTTTACAGAGGTGGAATCAAGGTAGAAATCTAACCATGTCAAATAAGGACACACATATCGAAGGGATTTTCCAAGTACCATGCCACATAATGATAGGTGAGTGATGATGTAGGGTGTGGAAACATGGTTCTAATGCAAAAATCGACATAAAAAATGGAGCTCACTACCACTTGATATGTTTATTTGAAGAAATAAGCACACTAATATATCTAAAAAGGTAAAAGTATGAATGTGCTCATATGAAAAAGTGAAATAGAGTAAAAGGAATAAAAATGGAGTAATTTTTCACTTGTTAATTTACCTTTTGAGTAGTGCGAGAGTGATGAGGAGATAGCGAAAGATGTCAAGCACATAAAAATTACACCTATGAGATTGGATGCATTACGAGACCAGGTGGCTAGTGGTGAGTAGTAGCATGAGGTGAGTCGATTATGATACCTTTTCTTTGCGATTTTTCAATTATGAGATGATTTATATGCATAAGTAGGTTAAATTAGGATCTTGGAATTTTTTTTTTGCAAAGTATCCCTTTTTTTCGCAGAGTGTCCCTTTTGTTCGCAGAGTGTCCCATTTTTTCACAAAGTGTCTAGTTTCTTTGCGAAGTGTCCCAAGAGGGTCCTAAAGTGTCTAGGGCCTTAGAAAAAGAACACTAGGACAACATTAGTACACTTGCATGATGATTTAGAGTAAAATTAAAAATATTAGATGATTTAGAGAGCATATTTTGATGATTTTGATAGGTACCCACACGATCTCATCAACATCTCAGTGGGAGACAACCAAGTTTTCTGAGAGTACTAGCCCTCGCTTTGTCAACGGTAGATACAAAGCACCTATAGGAGGTTACTATATATTGGGCGTACCTCATGCCCTCCATGAGGTACCACGATGTCATGTTGATGGCATTGTGTGAGTGTTGGAATATAAATACATGCACGTTTCACCTTCCCAAGAGAGAGATGACCATCACACTAGAGTACGTACATTGGATACTTCGAGTCCCTATTCAAGGGGAGCAGGTGCACCTTCAATGAGTAGTGGGCAGATATGCAGTATTGATTGGCGAACCAATGCATGAGGATAGAGTGGCGAGACAGATTGATTTAGCACTATTATTGTATTCATGAGTGTCAGTGCTGAGATAGATCATGATGCACATGATCGTGTTGGTTCTCCTCCTAGATGGACAAGAAACACACCTAGAGGGTGGGCTAGTACACTTGATACAAGAGATGGCAGAGCATAGGATAGTGTATTCCTGGGGACAGTGCATCCTCACACACTTATATTATGATTTGGGGAGATTTCTATTTCGAGAGTTAGATAGTATGGTGCACTGTACACTACTGTAGGTGTGGTGCCCAGAGCATATCACTTGCACTAGACAAGTTGGTTTCCCATGTTTAACAGTAGTAAGGTATCCTTGGGTTTTTGGGTATCATCTCTGATGGGTATGGTAGTATGGAGATCTACACTTTTAGAGTGTGAGGTTTGATCGGTTAGAGGAGGATGATATCCTGTGGAGACCATATCAGCTTGTACTTTAGTGGCCAGATCATACTAGACAGATGAGGAGACTACATTTGGAAAATTTTTTGGATGGATGACATGATCACATAGTGCATCCCTTATACTATGATTGGATGATGAGATAGTTTGGATAGATTCAGAGACCACCTCAAGAATGGTCATCTTTTCAGAGATCAATATGAAGTGCTTGAAGGCCTAGTGATACAACACGGTTCACACTAGAGGATGTTTTATAGAGTGAATCTAATTATTTTGATCACGATCAACCATCGGTATCTGAAAAAGATGACATCAGTGCCACATGGGATGATGAGGAGTGGTGGATAGCATCACGACCAAATCCAGTGTTTGAAATTGATGAGCAAGTAGGGGACACAAGACCAGTACTAGATGAGGGGGATGAGAGGGAGGATAGAGCCGAGGAGATACACTACAGGGCTGCAAATACATTTATTGAAATTATTGATGAGGAGTATGATGAGGATGCAGACCCAAATTATGATGGACAAGAGGGAGAGGAGGATGAGGAGCCATTCCAGAGTGTGGGTGAGGAGGCCACAACTGAGGACCAATATGAGTGGGGAGAGACCTCACCTATTCATATGACTAGATCTCAAGCCAAAAAAAGGACAAAATGTACTTGGACATACAACCGAGGAGAGGCTAGCATTGCATCCATGCCCCTTGCACAAGATGAGATTGAGATTCCTTATCCTACTGGAGATATAGCTGATGATATTTTGTTTTTTTATAAGTAATATATTATTAGATGTATGATTTTATGCATATATATATCATGATGTGTTCTGATTAAATTTTGTTTCTATCTTGCAAGGCCCACAAAGGATTGGCGAGATCTCTACCATCAGGCGGCTGTAGAGATAGTGCCAACATATTTTGACGAAGAGGAGGTGGACTTTGATTATGTGCCTCCATTGATTGTGGAGCGAGATATAGAGATGTTGAGACCCTTCACGAGACTACGAGCAACATACAAGGGTTTGAGGAGACATATCCACCGAGTTAGGGCTGCACCACAAATACAGGCATCGCAAGCTTTGACAGAGGTGGAGAGACTAGAGAGAGAGGTAGCACACCTACATGTAGAGAGGGATTAGATAACAGGAGAGAAACAAGTGAAACTTGCATGGATGGAGGGGATGGAGTTCGCTATCAGATTTAGTGGATCATGATCACAATCACACACGACTGTCTCCCAATATCCTACTATTGATGCAACATGAGTACCAGATCCTAAGGGATTTGGTAATCATAGTACTTAGTGACACTATATTGTGATGTCATGTACATTAAACTTTTAATATATATAAATATATGCATTTTGATGTTATATGTTGTGGGTTAATGTGTGAATGTTAAATAACAATGAAATTAGTTAAATAGATTGTATGAGATTATTTAATTAATGTCTTCATGATTTAACACAATTAATGTGATCTGATTGAAACAAATTATTAGAGTTTTCATTAAATGCAACATGAATATTAAGTATGTTATGCACTTATGATTGTTAAAGTAACATAACACACATGAGGGAAATTGGAATAATATGAAACTTAAAGTAATTATAAAAATAAATTAAATAATCACTTTAGTGTTGAAGATATATATAATGATTTGTCAAGAACGAAGCAATGTGAAAGAATAAAGGAGATAATCCAATAGCTATAACAACATTGCTTTATAAGTCATACCATTCAAAGGGACTAGACATAATACCAACGTAGATGTGCAACATTAATGGGGTCTTTGAGGGGAGTTCCATTACGCTCGGTTAAGGTATAACCACCAGATTGATAATTCGTATCGACCGCATAGGGGAAAAACCAATTAGGACTGAACTTGCCTTTTTTAGCGTAGTCGGTTGTAGTGTTCTGTTGGTTTTCATATAAAACTAAATCACCCTTGTTTAAATTCCGGGGGATGACACGAGTATCATGTTTGAATTATAATTTTTTAGCATAAGCTTGAAGATTCTCGAGAGCATTAATGCATTATTCATCAAGAAATTCAAGCTTATGCAACCGTTGTTGCACATAGGTGTCATTATCGATAAGAACTTGGAGAGAAATCCACAATGTGGGGTTTTCTAACTCTAAAGATATGACAGCCTCAGTACCATAAACAAGGGTGAAAGGTGTATTTCCCATGGAAGAACAAACACTTGTGTGAGAGGCCCACAACCCATATTGCAATTGCATATGCCAATATTTTTGGTTTAGATTAATAGTCTTCTTAAGGATTTGTTTGAGGATTTTATTAGTGATTTCATCTTGACCATTATATTATGGGTAGTAAGGTGTAGAAAAGAGATGTTGGATATGAAAGGTCTCTAGGAACTTATTCACATCATTATTTTGAAATTGTGTGCCATTGTCTGAAACTAATACATAAGGGAGTCCAAAGCGAGCGATAATATGTTCCAATAAGAAATGACATATCACATCAAAAATTGTAGATCTGAGAGGAATAAATTTGACCCATTTGGTGAAATCGTCAGTGGTGGTGATGATAAGCGTATGTCCAGTGGAAGAAGGAGGTGAAATTTTGCCAATTAGATCCAATCCCCACACAAAGAATGACCAAATAGGGATTTAGGCAAGAAGCTCAAAAGTAGGAGCATGAATCAAATTGTTATGTTCTTGGAATTTATGACATCGCTTAACATACACATAACAATACTTTTCCATGTTTTTCCAGTAATAACCCATGCGAAGGAGTTTTTGCACTAAAGTTTTTCCTCTGAAATGACCTCCACAAGTGCCAGAATGGGCTTGTTTGAGGGCAACATGAGTTTCAAAATCCTTGAGACATCGCAAAATAATTCTGTTAAAGGATATTCGATACATTGTATTAGCAAGGATTATGTACTTAGTGGCTAACATTTTTAGGCGAATGCGAGTATTTCTGGTTGTAGGCTCAAAAATGGTACCATCCTTTAAATAGGTATAGATGGTGTCATACCATTCACATGAATTATCTAGGAATGTGGGAAGGACATCATCAGGTTTCTCACTGATGGAGGGTCTCATGATTGGGTGGATGGTAAACATGACTTTCACGAAAGGATTTGCGAGAGAGATAAGAGAAGCCACACTAGCTATTGAATCCGCATGTCGATTATCCTTACGAGGGATGTTATCAATGGTGAATGATGCAAACTGCTCTAGAAAATTTAATACAAGATTATTATATTGCGATAGTTTATCATGTTTAGTTTGACAAAGACCATTGATTTGTTTAATTACTAATTGTGAATCACCATAAATCTTGATATCTTTGATACCCGTGACTAAGGTAGCTTGCAATCCAACGATTAACACTTCATACTCAGTTGTATTATTCATAAATAAGAAATTAAGGTGATAGGACAAGGGAATAGGCTTTTCGACACTTGGATCCATCAAATTATAGTTCCCATGTAGGAGTATCTATGGTCAACACACTATCATCAGGAAAATAACCATTGATGGGTAACATTAGAGGGGAAGGAGCATGACTAAATGGTCAGTTAAGGCTTGGCCTTTGATTATCTTTTGGGAAATAAAATTAAGGTCAAACTTGGTTAAGACCATTATCCATTTAGGAAGAAATCTTGAGAGGTCTATTTTTGTTGAAAAGGTACTTAAGAGGATCAAATTTGGTCATCACTTGTATTTCAACATTTAGTAAATAATGTCACAACTTACTAGTAGTGAATACAAGGCCAGACATTGTTTTTCTATTGGTGTGTAATGGGTTTCATAATTTATGAGGGTTCTACTGATATAATAAACATGATTCTCTTTACCATTGCCGTCTTGTTGAGCCAAAAATGCATCAAGAGCATGGGAATAACCTATGATATAACGGATGAAGGGTTTGTTTGGTAAAGAAAGTTGTAGAATAGGTGGAGTTGCAAGGTATTCCTTCAAAATCTTGAAGGCCTGTTTACAATTGTCATTCCAATCAAAATTTACATCCTTTTTGAGGAGGTGTGTAAAAGGTAACGTACGATCAACTAGGGATGCGACAAAATGACAAATGGCTTGAATCCTTCGTTGTAATACACACAATTGGGAGATGTTGCGAGGAGGTGGCATTTTAATTATAAAATCTATTTTCTTTGTGTCCACCTCAATGCCTCTATGAGATATGATAAACCCTAAAATCTTACAACTATCTACTCTAAAGACACACTTTTTTGGATTTAAGCGCATGTTATATTTATGCATGTGATTGAATATTTGTCAAAGGACACTCACATTATATTGTTAAGGATTTGGTGAGAATGCCATCAAAATAGTATTCTAATATTTTATGTATATAATCATGAAAGATTAATGTCATTTCTCATTGGTAAGTAGTGCCCGCATTTTTTAATCCGAAAGGCATCATAACCCAACAAAATTTTCCCCAAGCGGATGTGAAGGTCGTCTTGTACTGATCTTGTAGGTTGATGAAGATTTGATTATATTAAGAAAATACATCCATAAAAGATAAAAAGCATGTCCAACAGTTGAATCCACAATCATGTCAATGTTAGGAAGATATAAGTCATCCTTTAAATAGGCTTTGTTCAAGTCTCAAAAATCTGTACAGATCCTAACACGATTATTAGGTTTAGCAACTGTGACAATGTTGGATATCCAAGGGGAATAATCAATAGGGCGAATGAAACCTGCGTCAAGGAGTTTTTCAAGTTCCCCTTTGACATGCAAGGCTATATTAGGGTTTATCGTGCATATCTTCTGGCGAACAGGCTTAGCATTCTCAACAAGAACAATGTTATGGGTGACTATATTCATATCTATTCCAAGGGAGATATTAAAAAAACAATTAAGAATCATAGGAAAATGATAGATGATCGGAAAACCACATTAAATAGAGCTTTAAAATATGGAGAATAAAAGAGGTGAACTATGATAATCTATAAACACATTGTTCAAAAAGAACATATAACACATGTTCTATTCACACAAAATACAAAACTAAAGATACCTTGATAGCTACACCATTAATTTATTTTCAATACCTTTATATTTTCATACTAACCCTCTGCATATATATATATGAAATTAAAAAAAAAATACATATGTAGGGGAAATTGTATGTGTATGTTTATCTAGTATAACTTTGAATGAAATACACTATTCACAAAAAGCATTTCCAGGCAAAAAGTTCAGGGAAAGCATGAAGCAAGGTCACAAGATCCTCTTGTTCTTCATCATCAAGGCAATTCCCAATTTTAATGACTTTGTCTTTATCATATATGTCCATGGGTATGTCAAGGGTATCACCTAAAGGGAGTGCATTTGGCTCAGGAAATTCAAGATCATATGGGTCCATTCTTGTGGGAGGTTCATTAATGTCCATAATGTTGAGCTCAAAACTCATCATGGCACATGAGGCATGTCTCTTGGAGAGAGAAGTCTTGTCTGAAGAACCTAACAAGTATTTCAAAGCTTCATAATTATCAACATAGGTGAAGAGTGGGGAATCCATATCAAGGAATTCAAGATGTTTGAGTGTAAGATTAGTTCTTGGTGTGAAGGTGATAGTGTTAATATTAAGGGATGGGCGTTGATTGGTTTTTGTAGATTTAGAAAAGGAAAACCCTAGACCAGTCTTAGTATCTTGTATATTAGGTTCAATCGGAACACAAATTCCTTTCTCATACTTTCCACATAATTTTCCATTGTAACCTAATTGCTTCATAAGATCATATCCTTGTCCATAAAGTCTTTCCATTTCCTGTGGGTTAGGCACTTCTTGATAATATATCTCATCAAAATTTATTGTATATGTTGCATTTTCTTCCAAAGGGAGTGAGATAGAGGTGTGGGAAGGTTTGTCTTCATTCTGGGTAGAGAGGACTATTAGTTGTTCTTGTTGTTCTTCCTCCTTTCGGTAACAATACACACCTGTAAATGAAGGGGTGAGTTCGAGTGATCCCCAATCATCACCAAGTTAAACTTGGATTTGTATTCTAATTGATTCTTTTTAGAAGGGGTGATGTGGAGGTAGGAATTAATGTGTTGACATGAATTGATGTTCCCTTGTCAACTTGTAAGCAACTTTTAGGCTCAGGGTCTATGTCAATTTGATAAACTTTGTTATTATAGAAATATTTCATTTTGCGATGAAGGGTCGAGGGTACCACATGCATCTCATGTATCCATGGTCTTCCTAAGAGGAGATTATAGGAAAGGTCATAGGGTATGACATGAATAAGAGTTTGCAGCATAACCATTCTGATGGTAATAGGTAAAGTGATGACGCCAAGGGGTTGCTTGGTAACATTGTCAAATCCCCTAATGGATAAGGAATCAGATTTGATTTAGGATTTATCCACACACAACCTATCAAGAAGCTTTACATTGCACACATTAAGGGAATAGCCATTCTTGAGAAGGGTCCTTTTGATGCCTATACGATCATACTGGGCTATTATCATAAAGGCTTCATTTTATTTTCATAATTTTAAGGGAGGGAGCTCATGATGGTAGAAATTAATGTCAACATTGGCTATATTAATTTATTGTATCATGTCTGCCACATCATTAGCATCCATACTAGGAGGCACCACTATCTTTTGCAATGTTGTTTGAAGCATAGAATGATAGTTGGGGGAGTTTTGGAGAAGATCCCAAAGGGATATATTAGCAGGAGTATTCTTAAGTTGTTCAACCAAATGATACTCCCTAAGTTGTGAGTTTAAATGAGGTGCTATAGGTAATATGGGGTTGGGCAATGGTAAGGATGTTGAGGGAGTTGGTTGGGGATGTGGGTTATTTAGAGTATAATGAGCATGGGCAACAATATCATATTTAGGTGGGAAGAGGGTAAATTTAGGTTGAGATGGGGTTTGGGGTTTATGGGAGGGTGAGTAGAGAAAAAACTAAGGTTGGATGGCATTAACATCTTTTGTTTGAGGTTACACAAAAGAAACCTTAGCGAATGAATTAGGTGAGATAAAGTACTGAAGAACTTCATCTAACATACCCATACCATCACAACTAAAAGGTTCAAGGAATAGGTTATTGGTGGTGGGTTTGGGTTTATCATTAGAAACCTTAGTGGATGAGCTTAGTGAGAGGAAGCCTTGTAGGGCTTCAACTAACCGATCTAATTCATCATTACTAAAAGGTTTAGATGATATTGTTTTCCTATAGTGAAGGAATGCGCATTGTTTCATGTGAGGTTTCTATGGTTTTGTTTTCATGTTCCAATGAATTTTATTTAAAAGAACTAGAAACTAAAGCTAAAAAGGAAACTTGCAAAGATCTAATGCTATTCATAAATGCCATCAAAGTAAAATATTTTTATGCTAATGATAATCGTATAATAGAAAATAGCTAACTGGAAATAGAGCATTAACTAAAGAAAACATGAACTACAAAAATGGCGATGAAATGTAGAAATCACTTCAATGCAAAATGACCACTGAGACTAGGTTGCCCAAGGTGGAAACTTAGTCCCAAGAGGGTTATTTTTAGATTTTTTCTGAGTTTTCTAATGAAAAATGCTGTGTTCTAGACTGTAAAGTGTAGATCTAAGTGGCATATGTAGAATTTCACTATTTTTTAAGGAAATAAATGTAAACAATGAGATTTTTCACTAACGTGCAAAGTATGAAACCCTAGGATGTCTTTTTAAACAATGGAACATACAATGCAATGCTAAGAGAAGAGATTCCTAAGATGCAAATGCAAGATAAATCAGAAGCAAGATGTGACTAAATGCAGGTTCACCAAAATGGACCACAAAATTTATGTTTTGGGTAAAGGAATGGGTCCGCTACAACTTTCTAGGGTTTTCACTTAGAAGGAAGGGGATATCCCTTTATGGGGAGCATAGATCTTGTAATTCATTGAATATTAGGGGTTGAATGTGGTTGAAATGCTAATGTGAAGTATGCTAAATGGTAAAATCTGATAAATAAATCTAACTATTGAACATAAACTAAGAGAATCTATATTGCTTGAAAACACATGATCTAATACAACAAAGAGTAAAAAGACTAAACAAAGCAAGATAATCTAATAGATCAGACAAGTGCATAAGAAAATACTAAAGATCAAAGTGGAAGTTGCAGGAGCCTCTAAAAATCTAGAAAATCTGTGTTTTAAGCCCATTGGGACACTTACGCCAAACTGGATGACCTTGCCCCTTTTCTGGTAAATTGTTTTAGGCTCCTTTCTAGCCAATTGGGTGCTGAAATCTATCAAAAACTCTAACAAAAACCTCCAGTGGGACTAGGTCACCACTATTGGTGACCTAGTCCCTTTCAACTTTTTGAGACAATTGAAAGTGGACACATAGGTCTATGGTTTGCACTTTGCTTCTTTGCTGGAATATGGACCTAGACCTACAAAATCACCTGCAGAACATAGTATATTTAAGTTTCTAATGTGGGGTTTTCCTTGGTCAAACCCCTAGTTTGTATTTAAACTTTGTGAGAGATAGAAAATCTGCATAAATCCTAGCCCTAAGTGTGTCTAGAACTAGGAAAACTTGAAATGAAACAAAACCCTATTCTATTGTGTTAGAATAAGATGCATGCAAGAGATTTTGAATGATGCAAGAATCTAATCCAAGAAACCCTACAACATTACAAATGAATGTAAAATGGAATGCAAATGAGATGTAAACCTCAAATCTGAAGATGGGCTGAAAATAGAAGATGGAGTCACTTTGAAAATAGTCTTTAGGTGTGACTTGGTGGCTAGTTGCACCTCCTCAACCTAGATTTCTCCATGATTCTCCATAGGAATCTATGTTCAACCTTTGACAATGTGTGATCTTGAGTGTGAAGTGAGCTTGAAGACCTGCAAAAGCCCTAGCTTGCTGTCCAAAAAATTCAAATTTTATGTGAAAGAGAGATGAAACTTCTTGAGGAAGATGTTTTTGCACTTCATTCTTGAAGTTGCTTGTGAAAAATGACCAAGAGAGAGAGAAAAATGACCTAAAAACAATTATTTATTAGAAAAAAAACCTAAAATTGTCAGTAATTTTGACCTAAGAGGCCGACACCCATCGAGAATTTTTAGCAAGATAGACATTTTCCTGCTTAAAAATGCAAATATCCCTAAAAAGGACTAGGTCGCCAACTTGGGCAACCTAGTCCCACTAGGGGATTTTGAAGTGGGATAAGTGATATTTATATGATTTTGATGTTGTTTGTTGGAGGTTGAATAATTGCTTAGGTAAAATAGGCATCAAAGTAAAAAATAACGAGCCTTAGGGGCCTATAATGTTGTTTTAGGAGGGTGATTGATGCAAGGGTACTTAAAGTAGGACCAAAACATGTGCAAAATTTTCATTTTATTCAAAGGTATACAATTTTTGGTGAAAAAAAATGTAAGTAAAACAAAACATAAAAGCAATAAGATGAATATTGTGCACTTGGAAATCTAGAAATGACTGATTGTAGCTCTGAAACACTCAAAAATTTGCCTTTTTGACCAACTAGGACTCATTTGCCAATCTGGGTGAATCAGTCCTAGATCTAGATTTCTACACAAGAGCTTGTTTCGAGAAAAAGGGTATCTGAATATGCAAAAAAGTCTAGAAAACAACTACAATGGGACTCATTCACCACTCTTGGTGAATCAGTCCCGTTTTGCTTTTTTGAGAAATTAAAGTTCTGATGTACAACTCAACACTTGCTCTTTTCTTCCAGCTTGAGTTCTGAATTTGAATATGTGAAAAGACCTACAAAACAAAATATAAAATTTATTTGATGATGAGGGACTTTCCTTGGTCAAACCCCTAGTTTGGTATTTAAACCTTGATAGAAATAATGAAATGTGCATGAAAACCCTAGCCTTAAGTGTGTCTAAGACTAAGAAATTTGAAACATGATGCAATCCTATTCTAATGTGCAAAATGGAGATATGAAGATGAATGAATCACTCAAAGAGATATCTAATCTCCCTAAATGAGCCCTAATGATGCTTGTACCTTCCTTAGGCTAAATGCAGAGTGATAATGGAGGATGGAATCACTTAGGAAACAAGTATTTAGGCTTGGTTTGATGCTAGTTGCATCTCCCCAACCTAGAATCCATCATGATTCACCATATACAACCATGATCAACCCTTGACAATGCTAGATCTTGAATAAAAGTGAGCTTGAAGACCTAAAAACACTTTTTTGCTGCTCTCATGCTTCAACTTTGCTAATTACTTGCTCTTGAATGCTCTTGGATGCCTACATCTTGAAAATTTCTCTTGAGAATTCTTGCATATATTGAATAGATGATAATAATGACTTAGAAACTTGCTTATATAGGCATGAACACCTAATTGACCGTTATCTAGATCTCAAAAGTCGACATCCACCAAAAATTTGAATTAAAATGGTGAATTTCCTGCTCAAATTTGAAAAAGACCCCAAATTGGACTCATTCACCACCCTTGGTGAATGGATCCCACCTAAGGGGACTCATTCACCCAAGGTGGCGAATGAGTCCCACCTTAGCTTTTTGAGGTGGGTTTTTGATATTTTTGATGTTTTAAGTGATTTTGTTAGATTTTTAGGTGTAATAAGCCTCGAGATCCGAGATAATGGGTCTTAGGGGCATATTAATGTTGATTTTAGAGGGTAATTAATGCAAGGGTGCCAAAATAGGTCCAAATTAAGTGTAAAATTGTATCACTTTCAAGAGCGTAACATTTTCTACACTACACTAACTATGATAAAAAAATTCAAATCTTTCAATATAAGTAAAGCACACATGCTCAGATGTGACACACTTTTTTTGCAAGATATAATTGGTCATAAATTTTTTAGTAAGACTTTTTAAAATTAAAAATTAATTTTTCAGCCAACCTAACTTGGTCAAAAATATATGAAATTCAATTTCTTTTTCAACCTATAGTTTGTGAAGCATAGAGTGTGACACATCTTTCGGGTTCAAAAAATGTGAAATCATTTAAAAGTTATCTATGGTTTTCAATCAAACTATCAATCAAGACTTTAGACATAGTGCATGTAAAAAATAAATATTAATTATCTATCAAATTTTAAAAAAAGTATATCTTATATCAATTGGTATAATGCTAACAATTTCTTGAATAAACCCTTTTCATTTCATTAAATTTAGAAAAAAAAAGTTATCAACATGAAGGTTGAAGTCCTGAAAAGAGGATGAAACCTCTAAAAACGTTGGAACAATTGACCTTTTAGGCTTGACACTCCCAAGCCTAATTCCAAAGATTTTTCGAAGCAAAAATAAAGGGAAAAATTATGTAAAAAAATGGATATCCATTTTCTAGAAACAAATATTTGTTATCTAAAGCCCCTTTTATCAATTTATGTCTTCAAAATTGATATCCGTTTTGATAAAAAAAAATAGATATCTATTAAATGACAAAACAAATATATCTGTTACCTAAAAGCCCCAAAAGCCCTCTTCAATAAAATGGACATAACTTTTGCGAATCTAATCAAAATTTTGATTTTTTATAGGCATTGGAAAGATAACTTAGATCTCTATGCAATGGAATAGGTAGTGTTTCTAGATTATACAAAAAAATTAATTATAATCATTTTGAAGGTTTTTAGGATCAAAGAGATATTAGCAAGCACAAAATGAGGTAAAACCCAACAATTAGATTGATTGAATGAGAAATATTTAATAGGAAAGTACAAGAAAATCAAGATCCACAAAATGTGGATAGGAGTGGAGTGGTGGAAAATCACCTACCAAAAGGATAGGGTGATACTCCTAACTTCCCATGAATTAAGGGAAAGACTCCTTCAACATGGAGTGGTGGCGGATAATTACCTTCGCATCTAAGCGTAAAGACACCTAAGTAGGCTTAAGTAAGCCATGTGTACACGAAAACCCCCCCTTAAGAATAGATTAGGTGGGCATAAAAAATGATGGGTCCGGGCTACCAGGCCATGTTAGGTACCCATGTACAAACAACTTTCTCAAAAAATGGAGAAAAGGAGAAAACCTAGTGGGAACAAAACTCCTCTCCAGAAGAGAAAGGAAACAAAAAAATGTACAAGTGAAAGAAGAAGAAAGATAGAAGGAGGTCTTAAGACCCCATAAGAACTAATTCTATCACAAAAGTACAAGAGATTTTCCCCCCATAGGAGAGAAAGATAGAGACTAGAGAGCCCCCCCATAAGATGATGGATCTTGCATGTTTGAGTGATGCTCAATGAAGAACACTAAAAGTGATCTGGAAAATTCGAACAACATGCCTTCCTTGTGGAAGAAGGAAAATTGCAGAAAGGTGCATAATATCTTCCCAAGTGAGATGCACATGTCTCTGAATGTTGCACATAATTCAAAGATTGCAATGAAATCTCTCGAAGCTCTAGTGAAGCCATTGGTGGAATCAAAACAAAATCAAGAGATAGAGGAACATCTTCCAAGGTGATAACAACATGTCTATCATCAAAATTATTTACCAACTCTATAAAATGGAACTCACTAAACAAGTTTAATATGCCTGCCAAGTAGTCATCCCAATCTACTACATCAGTATCACATATGTATTTATCTTGTTGTCCTAAATCATGAGAAACCAAGGATGTTGGAACACTCAAAGCTAATGAAGTAGGAGATGAAGAAGAGATTATTAGTAGGTGTGGGAACCAATGAGGATGATACGACTCCAAGGTTTAAACAACCAAACTGAGTCTCCTTCTGAAGATTGAAGGTATCAGTTCCATCTATACTCATACCATCATAAAAGTCGGAAGAACCAAAGCAAGAAAAAGAATACACTCTAGAACCATGATCAACATGTCCTCTAGCAATGATGGCTTTACTCTGCAGATCTTTGACAATCATTGAAGTGGGTGTGAACTTAACTATTTTCCCTGAGCCAGTATGTGTGATTTGATAAATGGAAAGGAGATTGGTGGATGAAGATGGAACATAAAGTACATCATGAAATGTCCCTTCGCCAAAATCAATGGATCCTTTTCCATAAGCTTTCACATACGCGTTATTCCCCATAAGAATTGGAGGGAATGAACATGACTCAAATATAAAAAAAAACTCCTTAGAGGCAACCATGTGGTGTGGAGCCCTTGAATCAAGAAGTCACTTATGTGAAGTATGATGTGCTGAAGCAAGAAGTGCCATACCTTTACCTTTCTCTGATTTATTAGATGATGTTGATGCAACATTAGATGAGCCACTTGCCTTAAGTTTGGATAGTTCAAGTTGAGTTTGTTTAAGTAGATTATTTAACTCATCTTGATCCTTTTTGAAGCATTTGCTTTCTTTATGTCCAAGCTTTTTACAATAAGTACAAGTAGGCCTTTCCTTAAAACTTTTCCCTTTTGAGGAGAAAAATGGATTCTCGGATTTGGTGTCTTTAACATGATCCTTAAGTTGTTTGCGTGACTTAGATGGAGAAACCTTTTGTTCATTTGCAACCTTTTGTTCATTTGTAATAAGAGCATTTGGTTGAGATGTCTTCATTGTACCCATTTGAATTAGTTTGTCTTGCTCCTTTGAAAGAGAAACAACAAAATCAAAAAGATAAGGCATAGTGAAGCGTGTACCAAGAGCATCCTTTGTTGCATGAAAATCTGAAACAAATATTGAATACATAGGACTTAACTTTGACAAGACACTTAGAATCAATTGATCATCTTGTTTTTCAATCCCACATTATTTGAGTTGAAACCTTAACAAATGCATCTTAGTGAAAAAATTCTAAATTGTGTTAAAGTCTTGTGGATTAAGACTTATTAGTTCATTCTCCAATTGATGCCCTCTCATTACATCTTGTTTACCAAACAATTTTTCTTATGTATTCCATACTTCATTAGGTGTAGTGGCAAAAGCAACGTGAAAGAGAAGGTTGGATGAAAGAGACATACACAATGTACCATAGGCTTCATCATTTCGATTAAACCATTTACGTTTTTCTGCAGCACCTATTGGTTTAGGTTCCAAACCCATAGTGACCCAATGCAATCCTAGTTTCTTGAGTTTTATCTCCATTGATTGCTTCCATTCATGGTAGTTAAATGGAGTTAGGATTAGGTCCATTTTGTGAATAAAAAACAAACACAAGACAACCACCCTTGATTAGTTTTTGACCCCCCCTCTGTTTTGATACTTTATAGTTTTAGTGCATGAGGAAAATGTGAAAAAAAGGGGCTAGTTTGGCACTTTATGTGAGTGCAATTGAACCCACTTGACTTTACAAAAAAAGTGCTACCAGAGGATACACAAATCCAATGGCACTGGTCAATACATCTTTAAAAAAAACCTTTAAAGTTCAACCTTAAAAGACTTCATCTTCTCACACATCTGAGATAGTGGATATGATGTTACAAACAGATTGCCCCCACCTACAAAGAATAAACAACAGTTAGAGTCCTGAGCGCATGGCAGATTGAGCTCCCATGGGGAAACCTTGCTGCCAAAGTGGGAGGACCACGTCTAATCTCTGCACAAGGGTGTGATCCAAAGCCCGTGCGAGGGTGAGCGTGGAGGAGTAATCGTTGGTGGGCGCACGAGATGAAGGCAGCCCCTTACACTTTCCAACGCTAATCCGAGTCGGGGTGTGCAATGCAGATGGGTCGGCCTGCCAAGTTGGGCCGAGCAGACCAGGGGATTTTCAAGACGACTTTGCACCTAAAGATGCCTCGCTGCTCGGATTTGGGGTCTGCGTCGGAGCCATCTCCATGGTGCAGACGCAGAGAGGAAGAATAGTGGTCACAAAAGAAAACGTGGTGTCCCAAAAATGGACGCCAATCAAATGGCCTACATCATACAGAGAAAACTTTGATATTTCTACCTCAGAGTTCTCTGATACTGGAATGATGAGCAAGGATCTGTGAGAATAGATCAACAAATTCACTCAAAAAAAAGTCAAAACAATTCATTGTGGTAGAACCGTCCATTGAAACGCCACGAACAGAGGCTGAGTTGGGTGCTTAAATGTTGCTATGAAGATGTAAACTGCTGCGAGCGCATCTGGCCACACCTGCAACAACAAGAAAAACTCAAGATGACTCAAAGGCTCTGATACCATGAACGTTTTTAGGATCAAAGAGATATTAGCAAGCAAAAAATGAGGTAAAACCCAACAATTAGATAGATTGAATGAGTAATATTCAATAGGAAAGTACAAGAAAATCAAGATCCACAAATGTGGATAGGAGTGGAGTGGTGGCAAATCACCTACCACAAAGATAGGGTGAGACTCCTAACTTCCCATGAATCAAGGGAAAGACTCCTTCAACATGGAGTGGTGACAAATAATTACCTTCACATCTAAGCGTAAAGACATCTAAGTAGGCTTAAGTAAGCTATGTGTGCGTCTATGTGTACACCAACACATTTGAACTCCATCTTTCATTTTTGAAACATCAAATGCTCACAACTTTCACATACGAAGTCCCTTTTTCATGACGTTTTTGGAACAATCATCTCAAAATACCTTAAAAAATTAGAGGAGTAATCAATAGTGAAATATTTAGATTTTTTTTAGAAAGGAGAGGAACAAATTTTTATAAATCATCATATCTCTTTGTCCCTTTCTCTACCTCTCTTTATTTCACTCTCTCTACCCCCGAGATCTAGACCTATCTCTCCACCTCTCTCTCTCTCTCTCTCTCTCTCCCTCTCTCTCCTTCCCCCTCTCTTTTTCCCTCTTTTTCCCTCTCTCTTTGTTCTTCTTTAAACTTCCCTCTCTCTCTCTCCTATAGCTCTAGACCTATCTCTCTACCTCTCCCTCCCTCTCTACTTCTCTCAACTCTCTCTCCCTACCCCTCTAGCTACCTCTCTTTATCTCTCCCTCTCCCTTCTCTCTCTCTCTCTCTCTCTCTCTCTCTCTCTCTCTCTCTCTCTCTCTCTCCCTTCCTCTCTATCTCTTGCATCTTGCAATCATATAATCATTTTGTGAATATTGTATTCATGTTGTATTCTTGATTGATGGAATCACATCTTCTATTGTTGGTTCTCTCTTGTGTGTGTGGAAGTTTATTTGGTGTTGTAGATTGAAAATCTTGGTCACTTACTTCAACAATTAGGACAATGATAAAATGATGTATAAAACAAGAGACGAAAAGGACATGATATGCACTTGTATCCTCTACAAATTCCCATCTCAATAATTAACATGGAATGTGATCTAAAGGATTTTATATTAATAATAGCATTAAAATTTTCAATTGACATCACTTATTGAACATATGGACAACATTATATGATCAATGGTATTTGACATGAAATTTGATGAACACTCTTATTTCTTCCTTTGAGTTTCCTTTCAATTCATATCCAAAAAATTATGGAGCATTCACTACAATTCTTTTCATTCTTAAATTAAGAATTGTATAACCTCTTAAATTTGAAGTTCAACCCTATTTAACAATTTTTTTAAATAATAACTATCCATTTATTATTACCCTTTAAATATTAAACATATTTAAATTAAAATATAAACTATTTAAATATAACTATAATCCTTTAAAACTTATAACTATATTTCCAAAATCCTCTCTTCCATATAATACAATCTATCTACCATTTTAGTTATATATTACAAAAAAAATTACAATCATACTGCAATCAAATTTAGTCTCTTGTCCCATACTCATAAAAGGGACAGAATATGTCACTGTAAAAGAAAGAGAATCTAAATATATGGCACAATTCTGAAAGTTTAGAGAAATACCAGTATTATATTTACTGTCAGTTTTCCTTGCCGTCCATACCTTCTATAATAATATCTATGACAGTGCATTGCAGTCAGATGCTAAATTGTCCAAACCTCAAAACAAACAAAAGTAAAACTATTCAATACTACAATCTTATCACCACCGCCCAGAAAGGAAAGGTCTTTCTGGAGCATCCTGGAACCAAAAATAGAATTGTTGCAATGGTTCCAGAACCAGTCTTCCAATATCCTATCCAATTTAATTCCAGAAAACAAAATCTACAATGAACTAAAATACAAATCCGGCCCAAAATACCTTAGAGTGTGCTGATTATACTCATCATTACCTCCATTAGAAATGGTGGCGCAAAATACACCTCTGGGTCTCCAAAATCAGGCATTTTGCCAGTGTACATATAGTTTAGGGTTGCTCAAGGACTAAGAAATATAATGCGCTTGTCACAGAACAATCCAGCCCTTGGAAGCTCTCATGGGCTTGATACAAATACATTACTTCTTACGACCAATACAATATTTAGATTTTTAAGAACAACTTAGAACTTCAAGGTTTAACAAACTGGTAGTACATTTTATACAATTAAAAGATAGACCTCCTCAAGTTATTTATCGACCATTGTAGTAATATTGTTCTAGACAGCAGGAGGCCGGCTGTTAAAACTTGTGGGCTTCTGTTTATTCTCCTGCAAACAGCTTAAATTTACTAGAATGACCAGTTCTCTAATATTACTAGAGACCACTTTTACACTTAAACTAGATACCTAGAAATGAATATTCTTAATGTTTGGAATAGCCATAGCCATAGCCATATCCATATCCACAAATACCAAAGCTGCAGGTTTCGTTATGGCAAGCATTGAAGCAACTTCCACAGTGGGCACTATCATTGAGAAGATCTGTGCACTTTCCTCCACAGCAGCTTAAGCCATAACCACATGCATGCCCACATGCTCCACAGTGAGAAGGGTCAGAAGAGACATCAATGCAATACCTTTTGGAGCAGCAGGTCCATTGGCCATCTGAATACCCACGAGCTGTTGCAGAACGAGGACATACCCCTGGATCATCAGCACACCAACCCTTTGTTTTCCTGCCTGTTTCCTTATAATGTGCCTTTAAAAAGTTGGAATGATTGCCCAGAGAGCTCGGCACTATGTCCTCACATCCTGCATTTCTGAGACTTAGAGACCAAAGCAGCTGAAAAATCAGTATTGAAACTAATAGCCTGATTTCGACTGCCATAAGGACTTCAGAAACTTATGATGATGTGAAAAAAAGGCACTTGGGCGATCTTGGGGTGGAGGAGAATTCATAACAAAAACGGACCTTTTCAATCAAAATTGGAACGCCAATGATTAGTCCTTCGCTTAGTGCATCAGCTTTTGTCTTGCTGGGTGTCGTTTACAAAAGTCTTGAAACCTTATTATTATGAAAGACAAACAGGATTTTTGAAGACACGGGATCAGAGAACCAAGGTTTGTATCCAGGAAACATAGGGGACAACTGGAGCAACTTTAAGTCGTTTTCATGGCTAACCCCTAGGTAGATCACCAAATTTATAATATAGGATCAAATTGGGAAGAGCTTATCAAAATTTGGGTTTTGAGGATAATATAGAGGTGTGTAAGGTACAAATTCCTTCCAAGGAGTTTGGAGTGCATTCCAGAGAGGTTGCAGTGTGAAATAACATGTGTATTTCAGAGACGTTGCAGTGTACATATGTTATTTCATGTCAGGAAAATTGAGCTTTTTTACTTAATTTTGTAAGTTTTTGTACAATTGATATGCTTTTTGTTTGTATAAATTTGTGGTGAAATGATTCTTGTATAAAGATGATAAAGATGGGGGAGATTAGGACAAACGACTTAATATTTGAATATGTTCTAATAATTGTGATAATATTTATCGATTTAATGTTCAATAGTTCTACTAACACTAGTAGTTGTGACTTTAAAGTTGATCAGTGTTCATTATAAGTATTCTAATTGAATCTAATATATTCTTTAGATATAAAAAATAACAAATTATGTGACGTCATATCAATGCATAAAGAAAATATGACTTAATGCACAACTATTATAATTCAGTGCAGGATTATGGTATATCGTTTTTTGGACTTTTTTGAACAACTCACCAAAAGCTCACCGAAATGACATTATATTTGATAATGTAAGCCTGAAACTTTAATTATAAGCAGAAGTCTTGCCAAATAAACTGCTCTAAAAATTTAAGAGATTCAAAATTATCCTGAAATTAAGATACTAAACTACTAAACCCTCTCCTCTAACATATTTTCCATAACTAAAATGATAGTTTTAGTTACAACAAGAAGAATGGATCATTTTCTTAATCCTTAACCATTTACTGAGCGCAGCAGCCTTCAGACAGTAGAAACAATATTTACGTGCATTTTATGGAATGTGAAAAGCAAAACAGACGTGCAGAGGAATATGATATATTCCTTCTCCAGGCAATCGACTGGCAAAGATCAGGGAACATTGGGAATGTTCATTAGAGGTGAAAAAAATGTAGTATAATCTTAGCAGAGATGAATCTGTTAAATTTATTTTGTCTTGCCGACTGCGTAAATGTTGTCACAAGCGGTACATTTCTTACACGTACCATTCATGAATAAAACAATCAGCACAGCCAGTAAGTCTGACACACGAATGACCGTAATTTCACAGAGAAAATGTGTGATACCCATTTACCTACTGCCAACAATCAGAAGGTACCATAGGAAAGCAGGATTTTTCGTCAATAGTGGCTAAATTTGATGGTTGTATGGACGTATTTATTTATTTTGGGTATTGATAGGAAAATTTTTGAATTTTTTTTAAGTTAAATGATATCAAGTTTTCACAATTCATTTTGTTTGTGATAGATATTGTTTTTGAGTTTGATTGTGTTTGCATCAACGTTATCACATTCCGTGATCAAGGATAATTGGAGGAAAATAAATGATTTGTTGCAGACCTCAACAAACCAAAAAAAAATACGGGTGAAGAGGAGGGAAGCAACCTTTTAAAGTTCTTTGAATTAGTCTTATGTAGTTTTTCTTAGAGGAAATGATTTAATAGAGGATTGCTAATAGTTCTTATGGTAGGATGCATTTATGCTTGTAGTTGAATATATTAAACTATAATTAATTGAGAATATAAATTAATAAAAGTTTAATAAAAGATCAATATATGTGTATAATGAATAAAATAAAAAACAATTTCTTTTAATTATGAGTCTTTATTTATTTTTAATTAATTTATATGTACATGTTTTTATAGTATCTACCATTCTTAATATCTACTATTCTTTAAAAGAAACAAAAGTCAAATAGATCCAAATTAAACATTTAAATAATTATTTTATGGTCTCTAAGGTACTATAAATAATGTGCATCTCATCTACTTAAGTCTTTATTGGTAAACATTTATCAATACTTATTTTTAGGATATCTTCTATTTAAATAAACTACATATACATGTATTTAATAGATATACATGTATTTAATAGTGTAAAGCTCTTTTTTAAACAAATTTGAAAACAAATCAACTTGAAAATTACAACAAATGAACTATTTTTTTTAAGACAATTTTCACATGAGACTCAATCAATAAAATGGAATGTATATTTAACAATAATTAAATGCATCCATAATTCATAAAAAAATCTTTTAGAGAAGAGGAATCTATAAATCTATTTTAGAAGTTCTACAAATTTCTTAACTAGTTAGGTACATTTATGAGCTCAAAGGTACACTAGTTGAAATTTTCCTAAAATTTTCAAGCAATCTTCTACATTTAAAATTTATAGTGTTTATATTTATAGATTCTATATTTGCTTTTGTTGTATTTTCACGATTCAATTTCTAAAGAGTTTAGTTGAAAATATATATGATAAATTATATGTGAATTGTACACATCTGTACAAATATATAAAATACGTATATTCTCCACTATTTTTTATTGTTAAGGTAAAAAATTATAGTTATTTATAGTTTTATAATTTATACTTATAATATTTTAGTCTTTGTATTTTTCATATATTGCATGTTTTAAAGCATGCAAAGTTCTATCAAAATGTGTTTATATAGTTGTTTATATTCATCTATAATTCTATATGCATAAATACTTCTATTACAAATTATGTTGGAAAATAAAGTTTGCATTTTGTAAGTCACCTTAGTAAATTAGTAGTGTGAGTAATTATAATATTTAGTTAAATATTACATTAGTTGTTGGGTGGATTGTGTAATTATGTTTTGACTTTTTTAAAAAAAATCCTATGAATAACTACCCTTAATAAATTAATGTCATGACCATTATTTGGTGTTATTATTGTGTAATCATAGTTCAGTTTTAAGAATTTTGCTCCACCATTTTCCAATATAGAATCAAAGAATACAATGGTTTTGTTCTTGTTTGTGAGGAATCCACGTAGATGAGTTCAAGAGCATGGTGAAATTATCAAGGTAATGAGATGTAGTATGAGGATATGATACCGAGGAAAGTTGAATGTTATAGAGAAGGAAACAAAGGATTGAATAAATCCTAAAATAAAAAATACTATATTATTAAAAAATATGTGACATTTATTACCAAAGCAAGGATATCATAAGTTATGAATCTCTATGTGTAGTTGCTATCATTTTCATTAGGTAGTTTATACAGAAATCACATAGACCTATTGAATGCAGACCAAGAGAGAACTTGATGATCCTACCACTATGAAGAGAACATGAGAATACTCTACTAAAGATATAGATTGTTGTGGTAATAAAGAAGTCAAATTTTTAAGAGGCTACCATATGTTTAAGAGAGCTATCACCTAGTCTTTGTTCATGATATCATCAAGATATCTCAACCATTAGTTGTAAGTGTACAAAAATAGGCCATTGATGTGGGTGTTAGGAAAAATTCGATTACGGAACAAAATTTCCTAATGTCAAAGACTCAAAGGAGAATGAAGATATGCCTTTATTATTTACAATTACAATTCATTAAGACACACATGAAATAAATTAAAAAATAGAGAAATAAACTCAAACACAATTGACACCAGATTTATGTGGGAAAACCCTTACGGGAGAAAAACCCACCACACCAAAGAAGAACTCTTGTATTACAACAAAAGAATTTACATACAAGTTACAAACTCTTCTTTTTCAGATGTCAATTTATAGCAGTAACATTTCCCTGATCAACCTTGTACAAAATATCACTGTTACAATGCTTTCGAAAACTGTATACAATGAAATTCACTAACAAATCATTCAACCAATCAACCAGGCCCTCGACCAAATTTTTCATTCATCCTCAAGCGATCTGTTCATTTCCCACAAGAGAATGGTCGCAATAGTTCAATTGCTAATTGGTTTGCATTCTTATTCTCTCATTGGTTCAAAACAAACCATGTAGGACAAGCAGTTGGTCAAAATAATTCAACTGTATTGCTCATCGACGAGACAACATATTATATCTCACTGATGCCAGAATGCCCACAAAACATCACACATGACACCCGCTTCTACTGGTCTATCGCTCAGACTTGGTGAAGTCTCCCCGATCTTAGGACCATTGGCAAGACCAACACTATCAACAAAAAATTGGAAAGTCATACTGATGGTTCAAGTCTCCCTGATGTCCCAAAGAACAAAAAGATCATGCATATCGACAAGAGTCACACAAATCATTCATCAGGAGCAGATCCATCGACAAGAGTAATACTATCAACAAGAGATCAAGAAGTCACGTCGATAACTCAAGTCTCCTTGATGCGTCCATCGACAAGAGTCTCCCTGATGATATTCATCGCTTAGACATCTGCCATCAGAACAAGTTAGAAATCTCACTCCGATTGTTCTGGTCATGCCAATGGTTCTTATCGAAAAGACATTCATGGGGTCACATCGATATTGCCTAGAATTCTACTGTCGGAAGGAGTTTGGAATCTCACTTCGACAGTTCATGTTACCCCAATGACTTCTATCGGCAAGATAGGTCCTATGTCACAATGATTTGATCCCTCCAAGACTTTAGAACATAATTTATTGTCAGCAAGACATTCCAAGGGTCTCATCGATATTGCTCTTTCAGGAGTTCCATGTCAGTAAGCATTGAGGCACTTTTTCCAACAATCTCCCACTTGACGAAGATCTTATTGACACCTCTAGAGCACAACAAAAATACTGAGATTCATGGGCACCAAGGCCCATCAAACTGGTACACCACCTATACTTGTCTGTGCTCATTGGTTTCGTTAATGCATTTGCAACATTTTCCAGAGTATCCACCTTTTCTAAATAGACCTTTCCATCCTCCACCATATCTCGTACAAAGTGATATTGCACATTAATATGTTTCATCCTGGCATGGAAAGTAGGATTTTTTCTAGACAAATAGCACTCTGATTGTCACAATAAATTGTAATATTCCTTACATCAAACCCACTATTAGAACACAAATGTTTTAACTAGATTGCTTCTTTACAAGCATGAGTTGCTGCCATGTACTCAGCCTTTGTAGTGGACAAAGTGACTATAGCTTGTCGCTTGTTCATCCAACTAATTGCACCACCATTGAACATTAAATTATATCCACTGGTGGACCTTCTACTGTCAATGTCCCCTGCCCAATAATAATCCACATATCCATGAATGCTAAGAGTCCTCTGTGATCCATCCAAATTTCCACAGTAACACAGAGCATATTCCGAAGTGCCCCTTAGATATCTAAACACTCTTTTCACAACATCTCAATGTTTCCTTCTTGGATTCGCCATAAATCAACTAAGAACTCCCATTGCTTGGGCAATGTCTAGCCTTGTACAGACCATTGCATACATTAAACTGCCAACTGCACTAGCATAAGACACTCTGGCCATGTCCTCCATCTTAGTAGGAGATTTTGGACAATCTTCAACAGATAACTTCATCCCTTGCAAAACTAGAACTAGTTGCTTGCAATCATTCATACCAAATCTCTCCAAAACAGTATTAATATACTTACTCTGGCTAAGCCAAAGATTTCTGCCCTTTATGTCCTTGGTTATTTCCATCCCCAGAATATACCTAGCTGCACCAAGATCTTTCATTTTGAACTTTGCAGACAACTGAGATTTTAGATCAAAAATCATTAACTTACTATTGCCTATGAACAACATATCATGAACGTAAAGGGCAATAATAAGAACACGATCATTTTCAGTCTTGTAGTACACACAATGATATGATTTTGATCTTACAAATCCCAAAGACAAAACATAATTTTAAAATTTTTTGGTACCACATTCTAGGAGATTGTTTTAATCCATATAGAGATTTTTTCAACTTGCAAACTAGATTTTTGTTACCTTTCCTCACAAAGTGCTCAGGCTGGGACATATAGATTTCTTCTTCAAGATCACCATGAAGAAATGATGTCTTCACATCCATCTGTTCAATCTCTAAGTTATACCCTACTGCAAGTGACAAAAGAAATCTGATAGACGTCAGCTTAGCTATAGGAGAAAAAAATTCTCCATAATCAATTCCCTCTACCTGGGAATAACCCTTCACAACCAATCTCGCTTTATACTTTTCGACACAACCATCTAGACCAATTTTCTTTTTAAACACCCATTTTCTGCCCACATAATTTCCACCTTCAAGCAATGGGACCAGATCCCAAGTATCATTTTTCTTTAATGATGCCATTTCTTCATTCATGGCTTCCAACCAAGAATCTGAATCTGACATTTCAACTGCCTCCTTTATAGTCCTAGGCTCATTAGTATTAGTAATCAAAGCACAAGGACAACTAGAATCTATCATAGAGAATGCATACCTATCTGGTTGTTTCTTTTCATGTGTAGAACTTCTCATAGGCTGAGACTAAGGTTGTGGTTCTTCTTCTTGATTAGAACTCTTAGAGCTGCTCGAACTCTCCTTAGTTTTAGGTACACTTTCAATGTGTTGTTCTTATTTTTTTGGAGTTAGATGTATCTCAACAACATCATTATCCTTTTTATCTTCTTCCATCCCTGACTACAGATCTAATGAAGAAGGTTTCAGTTCTCGGAAGATTACACTTCTGCTATACAATACCTTCTTAGTCACAGGGTTCCAAAGATTGTTTCCTTTCACACCAAGACCATACCCAATGAAGATACATTTTTCAGCTTTGTTATCCAATTTAGATCTCTTTACATCTGACATATAAACATATGCTTTGCAACCAAAGACACAAATATGTCTTAGAGAGGGCTTCTTACCAGATCAAACTTCCATAAGCGTTTTATCAACAAGTGCTGACGAAGGAGACCAATTTAACAAGTAACATGTTGTACCCACAACCTCAACCCATAACTTCTGCTCTAGACCAACATTGCTCAACATACTTCTTTCCTTCTCCATCAACGTCCTGTTCAACCTTTCAAAAACTCCATTTTGCTGTAGAGCGTAAGGTGTTTTTTTATGCCTTTTAATCCTGTGGTCTTTGCAATACCTTTCGAACTCATCAAAACAAAAATCAACGCCATTGTCAGTCCTTAGACACTTTATTTTTCTTCCAGTCTGATTCTCCACAAGGTTTTTAAATTCCTTAAAATGACTAAAAACTTATGATTTACCTTTTAAAAAGTACACAAATTCCCTTCTCGAATAATCATCAATGAAAGAAACATAATACTTAGACTTCGATAACGAAGGGACATCCACTGGACCACACACATCACAATGAATATAATCCAAAACACCAAAATATTTATAAGGACTAGAATAAAATGAAACACGATGATGTTTTCCATAGATATAGTGTTCACAAAATTCAAATTCTAGGTTGCAATCATCAAGGTCCTCAACCAAGTTTTTATTTTTCAAGGATTTCAAACTTTTTTCACCAATGTGATCGAGACTTTGATGCCAGAGCATAGTCTTTTCTATTGGAAGTTTAACTTCCAAATAATTTTCCCCAATAGGAAAATTTTCATTCTTCTCTTTATGAACAACCTTCTGTGGCTTTCAGAGACACTATTGCATTGAACAACTAGTGCATCAAGATTGTACAAAGTACCAATTTGGGCACCCCTAGCCAACACCATCGAGCCTCTAGTCATTTTACAACCATTTCCAAAGAATTAGACTTGCACTCCAACATCATTCAACTTGCTTACAAAAATAAATTTCAAGCCAAACCTAGTATATGCATTACAACATCAATTCCCTTAATTCTACCATCAGGAAACCAAATTTTGACTCTTCGATGACCAACTATCTCCACAGATGAATCAATTTCCAAATACAACTTTCCACCATCGTATTCTTTATACTTTGTAAACCAGTCTCTATGAGATGTCATGTGGAAAGATGCTCTAGAATCAATCAACCATACATCATCTGATGCCTGAGTTGCCAAGGCTGCAATGAAGGCATCTCCATCGCTCTGAGAAGAATCATTGTCAGAAGAATTATTCTTCTTCTTTTTATCCTCTTTTCAATCCATTCAGACATGACCAAGATTCCCACAATTCCAACACTTCACCTTAGAATTCTTTCCAGAAGACTTTGATCTCCCTTATGATTTTGATTTGGAATTCTTGTCCTTCTTCTTGCCTTTTTCTTTCGATCTACCTCAAATAGCTAGATCCTCCTTCACCATCTCAGAAGACTTCCTTATAATCTCTTCTGATAACAAAGAAGCAACCACATCTTCCATATTTAAAGTGGTTGTCATGCTCCTAATCACCATCACCAAGTGATCCCACAAATCTAGTAAAGAACACAACAAGAGCATATAATGATCTTCTTCATCAATCTTCACACCTACAAATATTAACTGAGCAATCAACATGTTAAAGGTATTCAAATGATCAACAATAGATGTTCCTCCCTCCATTTTCAAAGAGTACAACTTATTCCTTAAAAAAAACTTATTCACCAAGGACTTGCCCTGATAAATATCTCCCAGTTTTTTCCATAAAGAAGATGCAGTCTTCTCTTCATGAATATTCAGAAGGACTGAATCTGCCAAACATAGTCTTATCAACCCTTTTTATTTTTGATCTGTGAGCTCCCAATATTCTTGCTTCATTCCTATAGGTTTCGTTCTAGACACAACAACTCAAATATCACGGTCAACCAATAGATCTTCCATTTTGAGTTTCCACAACTCAAAATTGTTGCCATTGAATTTATCAATATCAATTCTTCAAGATGTACTTGTCATTGTCATCTCAATCTATAATTTAAATTACCAGACTTCTACAAGGCTCCCACTAAACAAAAATTGACACAAAAAACCCAACCTACCCACAAGGATAACACAACTGGCCAAGCTCTGATACCACTTGTTAGGAAAATTTTGATTGCAGAACAAAATTTCCAAATGTCAAAGACTCAGAGGAGAATGAAGATATGCCTTTATTATTTACAATTACAATTCATTAAGATGCACATGAAATAAATAAAAAAATAGAGAAATAAACTCAAACACAATTGACACCAAATTTATGTGGGAAAACCCTTGTGGGAAAACCCTTATGGGAGAAAAACCCACCACAAAAAAAAAGAACTCTTGTATTACAAAAAAAAATTTACATACAAGTTATAGACTCTTCTTTTCAGATGTTAATTTACAACATCAACATTTCCCTGATCAACCTTGTATAGAATATCATTGTTACAATTCTTTTGAAAACTGCATATGATGAAATTCACTAATAGATCATTCGACCAACCAACTAGGCCCTTGACCAAACTGTTCATTCATCCTCAAGCGGTCTATTCATTTCCCACAAGAGAATGGTCACAATAGTTCAACTACCAATCGGTTTGCATTTTGCTTCTCTCATTGGTTCAAAACAAACCACGTAGGATAGAAACTTGGTCAAAAGACTTCAACTGTATCGCTCATCGGCGAGACAATAAATTGTGTCTCGCCGATGCCAAATTGTCCACAGACCATCGCACATGACGCCGACTTCTACTGGTCTATCACTTAGACTTGGTGAAGTCTCCCTGATCTCAGGACCATTAGAAAGATCAATGCTATCGACAACAAACTAGAAAGTCATACCGATGGTTCAAGTCTCCCTGATGTCCCAAAGAACACCAAGACCATGCATATCGATAAGAGTCACACCGATCATTCATTAGGAGAAGATCCATCGGAAAGAGTAATACTATCGACAAGAGATCAGGAAGTCACGTCGACAACTCAAGTCTCCTTGATGTGTCCATCAATAAGAGTCTCCCCAATGATCTTCATCACCCAGACATCTGCCATCAAAATGAGTTAGAAATCTCACTCTGACTACTCTGGTCACACCAATGGTTCTTATCGACAAGACATTCGCGGGGTCATGACGATATCGCCCAAAATTCTACTGCCGGAATGACTTTGGAATCTCACTCTGACAGTTCATGTCACCCTGATGACTTCTGTCGGAAAGATAGGTGCTAGGTCACAATGATATAATCCCTCCAAGACTTTAGAACACAACTGCTTGTTGGCAAGACATTCCAAGGGTCTCATCGATACTTCTCTTTTAGGACTTCCATGTCAATAATCATTGAGGCACTTTTTCCAATAGTGGGATCACTAGTCGTGAAGGGATGAAGAAAATATAAAGTAAAAATTCATATAAAATATAGTAAAAAATCATGTTTCACGACATGCAATTGCTACCACTGGAGTGGTCATTGTTGCAAATTAATGGTAGAGCTTATGCATGCGAACAAATTTATAATTTATCTAGAAATTAGTTAAGGAAGTGTAGAGGGGATTCTGTTGTTGATTATTGTTAGAATAAGATGTTAATTTACTCATTAAGGCTATTATAAACATATTTTATTCTTTTATTCAACATCTCCATGTCACTTTATGATGGTTAATGAAACCCTTCAAAAAGTAAGGGATTTATAACACCATTTGAATTAAAGTAAAAATATATATTTTGGTGTATGGGAGGACCATTGCATGACCTCGAGTAAGTAGAGGTTATTTAGGTTTAACTATATTTTAGCCAATCTCTCTAAATTACTTCAAAACAAAGTTTATTTTCAATATAAGCTAAAAGTGATAGTTAGATATATTGGTGTAAAAGAGGAATATCATTTTTTTTTCAAAATTTGAGGTCTCTTAATCTTATAGGGGTCTCTAATTTTATTTATAGGATTTACAAAATAGAAGTTAGATGTTTTTTAATTAGATAAATAAAGGTGTAGTTGCAACATTGAAAAATTTCTAGTTGAAGGCTTCTTTTGTTGGAGATATAATGCTTATAATTTTTCTTTTTAAAAATATATTTTAAATTGAAATTAATAAAGTAGGTGTATTAATAGTTGAATTTGAAACATATTTTATCCATGAAATAAATTGTGCATTTAAAATTCTCATAGATAATATTGTTATAGATATTACTATTACATCTAGCAACTAAATCTTAGGAGAGGTCAAACATGAGGTTATAGGAACCAGAGGTTGGATGTGTTACCCCATATTGAGATAGCTTCTCACTTAAAGATTATACTTGCATGATAAGTAATATTTCTTCATTTTATTCCCTTCTTAGAGAAATGAGCTTGGTAGGGTAAGTGCACAAAGATGGGGGGCCAAAAAGGGGCCTTAAGTGGCTACTTTTTTTTTGAAATTAGGAAATACTGGCCTTGAATGAGAAATTGAAGATAGTTACACTCAAAATTTTAAGATGCAACAAAAAACAAGAGTTGTAGTGCTTCAAATCTACTTTCTAAGCTACTATTTTTTTGAAAATAGTAGATATTAAGGGGTTCAAAAAGGGGGGCCACACAAATTGATCCTATTTTTTTCAAAAAAACATAACATAGCATCTATTGTGGCCCCCTAAAATGTTATTTTCTCTAGTATTTTAAAAATCGCTTCAGTGAGAAATTAGTTGATAGAGTGTATTTTATCCTTGATTTTTTTGATAATTATTTAATGAATATATGATTTTTTACTAATTTTTAAATTGGACACATTGTGAAATTGAAGATGAAAGCCTTAACATAGTCTAAATGTGAAAAAACTTACATGGTTAGGTAGCTAAGAGCGAGTTTAACATTACCTAGGTATTTTTTTACTTGGTCTTGAAACACATGCAAACTTGATGGGGATCACGCTCGAGATTATGTGAATTTTGTTAGAATCTAGAAAAACATATTTTTGGGAATTGGAAAGTCAGTCCAAGCCTTTGGGTTGGAGATCCAAGGAAAATTTAGGCCTAAGGCTTGGAAATTCCTAAAGCAGACAAAATGTGAGCACATTATAACACTCATGTTGTGCCTTGTATTAATATTTTTTGTATGTTTGTTGTTTGTATGTATGAATGTATATTTTTATGTATGTATGTTTGTATATATGCTTATATGTATTTATATTTTTATGTATGTATTTATGTATTTATGTATGTTTGTATGTATGTATGTATGTATGTATGTATGTATGTATGTATGCTTGTATATATGTATATATGTATGTTTGTATGTGTTATTTTAGATTTAACCTCTCACATTATAAAGGAATTAGATGAGAATATTTCCTCTTAATATAAGGATGTAATATAATTGACCACTAGAATAGAATCCTAATCAAGTATATGAGATCAATAAGGGAGGATATGCTAGATTAAAATTCCTCTAATTTAGTATTTATTGTGGCATCCATTTCCCTAGAGTGAGTATTCACCATTAGGAGGAGTCCCAAAGTGGCTTTAAAAAGTGTGTCAAATTTACACACCAAAATGGTCAACTTGAAGCTCTAAAGTATAGGGTTTGCAATATTAGGTTGAGGCTTTAGGGTATAGGGATGAGGGTTGAGGGATCAAGGTATAGGGTTGAGGGTTGAGGGATAGTGTTCAGGGTTGAGGGAATAGGGTTAAGTGTATAGGTTACAGGGATCAGGGTTTTGGATATTTGGTATAGGGTTGAGAGTACAAGGTTGAATGTAGGGTTTACGATTTAAGTATGGGGTTTACGGTTGAGGGTTTATGATTGAGGGATAATGTTTATGGTTGAGGGTATAAGGCTAAGTGTACATGGTATAGGGATTAGGGTTTAGGATATTAGGTATAGGGTTTAGGGTATAAGGTATAGGGTTATGGGTTGAGAGTTTAGGGTTTAGGGCTTGAGTATATGGTTGAGGGTATAGGGTTAAGGGATAATGTTCAAGTCTTAGGGTATAATGTTGAGGGTATAGGGTATATGGATGAGGGTTGAGGGTGTAAGTTTTAGGGTTTAAGGTATAGGGTTGAGGGTATAGGGTTAATTGTATAGGGTACAGGGTTTACAATATTGGGTGTAGGGTTCATAGTATTAGGTTTAGGGTTGAGGGTTTAGGTTTTAGTGTACAAGGTTGAGTATAGGGGTTAGGGTTTAAGTATAGGGTTGAGGCTGTACGATTATGGGATAATGTTTAGGGTTGAGGGTATAGGGTCAAGTGTATAGGGTATAGGGATTAGGATTTAAGATATTGGGTATAAGGTATAGGGTTAAGGGTTGAGAGTGTATGGTTTAGGGTTGAGGGTATAGGGTTGAGGAACAATGTTCATGGTTTAGGGTATAAGGTTGAGGGTATAGGGTATAGGGATGAGGGTTGAGGGTGTGGGGTATAGGGTTGAGTGTGTAGGGTTTAAGTATAAGGTTGAGGGTATAGGGTATAGGTTTGAGGGTTGATGGTTTATGGTTGAGGGATAATGTTCAGGGTTGAGTGTATAAGATTAAGTGTGTAGGGTATAGGGATTAGGGTTTAGGATATTGGGTATAGGGTTTAGGGTATGTGTTGAGGGTATTGTTGATAGGTGTTTTATGACCACACCAACATAGAATAAAGTTTCTCAATGGTTACTCTATCCTCTCTTGAACAAAGTATTCTGCATGCTAAGATTTCTAGAAAGATCATACATTCAACTCCAAGGTTCCTTATGCATTAGATATAGTCTCAATTGGCTTGATGTGATTTGTTGGTTATTCCAAGGGGACTTACATAATTGTTTGATCAAAGGGAAGAACTTGCAAGACTCGAAGGATTTATCAATGATGCTCGGGTTTCCTAAGCTAACTGGAAAATGATGAAATTAAAAGGATAGGGATTAGAGATTCTATTGTCTACTCTAAATGCATAACATGGGGATTAATTCTTTCAAGCTGAAAACCAATTTTTGCTTCACCTCACTTCACAAAACTTCCACAGAGCCGATGCAATCTTCAAAGGAATAATGAGAGATATATTCAAACGATGACTCAACATGCAGGTACCATTACAATGATGCATACCAACACATGAACCACAATTGAAGTTAAGCTCACAATGTTCCAGTTGACCACGCAAGGCAAATCCACCATCAGTGAGCCCTCTAGTGGTATGGATAAAAAAGCTTGCTCAAATCAAACACCACATTCCACAACTACCAACTACTTGCATGAAATGAAATCTATTTTACTTTAAGCTACTTTACGATTCTAAGTGAATTAGAAAGATGAAGAAGTCTCTCTAGCTACCCACAACAAAAGATGGAACCATCAAGCAATGATAAATATTTATATTATGATAGTGTTCACAACAACTTCTTGCAAAGTATTCAAATGGAAAAATTTCCTTCCTCCTCAATCTAAGCTAACAATCTATACTACCTTCTATGCTATTCTATACTCTCTATATGTTCTCTCTATTCTCTGATCTAACTCTAATGAATTAAAAATGAGGGGGGAAGCCCATTTTATAGTTAGCTCAGTACAATGGATGACTCAGATTAATTACAATAGAGGGCTTAGATTGAGCCACTTATGCCCTAATCAAGGCTCTGCCCCAAAAACTGCCACAGAGAGGAGTGGGGTAATAAATGAAAGAAAGATTCTCCACTCCTTTATAGGAATCATAATGAGAAATTAATGTCCATCACCATCTTCCAAAAGATCATCATCTAGCAAGGCATTTCTATTTTCCTTCTCCCTGATGGAAAACTCGATCAATCGGGCCGACACTACCTCAACCTCTTGAACTGAAATAGATGGGATATGGTTGAGCTGAAACTCAAGTACTATGATGATTTTCTCATGTCGAGTATAAGACTTTATCCAAGTGACTAAGGCATCCTGGGTGTTCTGCATAATGCTGGAGAAAGCTGAAATGTTTTCAAAATCATGCTGAACAAACGATCTTACAATCGAGAAGAAGGGGTCCAACTTGCTCTTTAAGTCATATGTAGTCATCTCCTCTGGAGTCAGTCTCCTAGAAAATATAGCCTCTAGTGTGTTTAGGACTCCATCTGGAATATTGCTCATAGCCTTCCTGACTCTAGCTGAATTTTCCTGTGCCGCATCAAGGAAACCACGACCTATGACTACTGAAGAATACCAACTGGTGAAGTCATATATGCCACCCTCTTGTATCATGCCTCCATCCACCAACATCTATAAGGGCACATGCATCAAAGCCTCCAGAAAAAGAATAGTATTAGTCTGATAGATATGGGTCTCACCCCAGGCCTAATCAATATTATCCATGCATGCCAGAATGTCAGAGCCCTACTGATAAGAATGAGCGAGGTCCTCCAGAAAATTTTTCTATTTCAATGCAAACATGGCCAACCCATTTGTCTACTTCCAATGCCATCTTATTCAAATCCTCCAAGCCACTAATTGATTCCCTTAGGAGTTCTGCTAGGAGTTCAACTGCCAGATTCTCTTGCCCACCCGGACACCCAAGGCTCTACACATATCCAATCAATGTTTTATGCTCCTTCAATTTCTTGTACTTTCCTTCTATATGGAGCAACTTGTCCTTCAAATCCTGGTAGGAGTTATCACACTCCTCAATTATCTGGGATCCCATGGGATGAACCAACTCAACAACAGTGATCATGTAATTCTCCAGCCTCTCCTCATCTTGATCATGCTCTTCTCTAGGAACAACAACCTAAAGCATACGAGAGCCAAACTCATATTTCAAAATCTTGGTGAATATCCTAGCCTTCTTCTTCTCTGGTGATGTGCTAATCCTACTGAGGAACTCCTCCATCTCAATTGTTAGGTCAGTATCATCCTCATTCTTTCTATGAGCCAATCTGGCACTGCCTACCGTGGATTGCAAACAATAAGGGGATGCTCCTCGGTTGACTCTTCCTCGCACACCTCTTCCCTAACAACAATTTGTTGAGGCTCATATAGCTCCATTTGATGAATACCTTCTCCTAAACCTCAAGCCTCTTGCCCCGTGTTATTTTATTACTCTAGCGTTGTGTTAATCTTATGCTAGAAACAATTATTTGTTGTCGTTTCCTCTTCTTCCTCCTGCTGGCTTTCCCCTCTAGGTGCGTTGACATTTAAGCTATTCGACTCCCTGAGTGGTGGCTGGTTTACCTCCTCAAACTATTTCTCTTCATTGGATTTAATTTTTTGGCTTCCAAATAGTGGAAGCTCTCTCAAATTTGAAGACCGAGTTTGTGATCATGTGGGTGATGCCTGCTCTACCCTCTGAAGCATTGGCTAGGCCGATACTTCTCTTCGTGGTTCAACAGTTTGGGCAATATGTTTTCCTTTCCTTGTTGATGGTGGCCTCTGATCGCCCATGAGATTATAAGTGAGAGAAATCGACTTACTCTTGAGCCTACTCACATGCCTCTCAACCGATCTCATCGCAAAAGTCAACACCGGTATGCAAAGTGTATCCAAGTCCATGATTTACGGCTTAGACCAATCTAGTGGTGGGACCTGTGTGTTCCTCACCGACTCATAGTCGGCTTGAATGACATTGACATCTTCATCTACTTGATCTGGAACTGGAATGACCTCACATTCTCTAATTAGCTTCAACGGTAGCCTGGTGAACATCCTTCTCCTAACTTCAGCATCATCAACTACATTAGCCCAAAAGTCCTCGATATGAGCCCTGTGCCTGTACTCCACACTTTGTATCATTCATATATTGTTGTAAGGATTGAAATCATGTCTTTCGGTGTGGTAGGAAAGGTGAAAGAAATGCAACTCATCCAAGGATAAATTTAGTGGCGAATCTTCACCAATTGGCGAATTCCAAGAATCAGGCAAACCAAAATTGGCGAATTCTAGGTATCCAGCAAGGTGTTCAAATCACTCGGATTTCATGAACTATCGGTCCAATGCATGTCCATTTGCTAGTGGTTTTTTTATGAGGCATGTTTAGGCAATAAATTCACCATAACAGACTACGCGTTTCTAATGGACCGATCAATATTTTCGCGTGGAATCCGGAGGAGCATGTCATAAAACACCAACATATTTGCCAATACTATTAAAACAACATTATATGAGGACCCATTTCACCAATTAAAATTCACAAATAGTTGCTTGTGAAGACCCATTCGCCAATTAAAATTTATAAATAGTTGCTTATGAGGACCTATTTCGCCTTGAAAATTACAAGGTATCGTTGTATAAGCACGCGACATTCGCCAAATTTTTTACATACCATTTAAAAATCCCGTGGAATTCACCAAATATGGATTGATATAAATACAATTGAAAATATTATTTGTTCTTACACATTTTGTTCAGTTCTGAGGTTCTACTTCTCGATTTAGAAGTAAGCGAAACTCGAAAGCGTAGACTCAAAGATGAGTGATCATTTCTTCATACTGTTATTAGTTATAATAATAAGATTTCTTTATCTTTTTTCCATTCTTGCTTTAGTCTTAAACATGATTTTGAGTAGGGAATGAGATCTATATTCTCTGTTGGTCTGTCCTTCTTAAACAAGAAGACATTTTTTTCCAGCTTTTATTCGAAGTGAGATATCAATATGTCGAGCAACAACTGCAAGGGTAAGACTCCTTAGGGTAATGAAGAGACTGGGAGGCCATCAAAATGCCCAAAACATGGAGGTACCATACAGTCTTACTTTGGAATTGGCAAAGCTTCTAATCCATCAAATCAAGGTGGAGCTACACCATCGGCTCTTCCACCAAATATTATTGAAGATGGAAATGACAATACCTCACCACCACAGGAAAGTTAAGGTGAGATTGTCATTGTGTTAAATGAGGATGGAAATACCGCAGAAGATGTTCCAAGGGATACCCTAGATAGCCAGAATGAGATAATTGACTTGGATGAGGCTGACGCTGGTAGAAAGAAAGAAAAGGCAAAGCAAAATTGGGGTGCGAGTGGGAAATGACAAGGAATTTTCAAATTGGTTGGTTGTCGAAGTACCCATTCCTTGAAGCAATAGGGGTATCAAACATAAATGATATTGAAAGGGAAACATAGGTCAAATGTAAGATTTGTAGTTGGAAATGTGGAAGAGACAAGATGATGCAACTAAAGCTTGACACTATAGAAAAGAATATCGATAAAGTTTACGAAAAAAAAATCATAGATGGAAAGGAACAATTAGTCGTATGATGGAAATCAAAGGAAGAATGTCTTCATGTTAAGTATGCCACAGATTATGGAGAGCATAACCATAGAATGTCAAAGATTAAAAAATGTGAAGGTACACTTGAGGCTCATTTTGGAAAAGCCATGGCAGCAACAAATCTGTCAAAAACTGTTTAGATGAGTGTTGTTTTTCATATTTTGTCCAGGGGGTGTCCTATGACAGACTACCTAGAATATTTTGATTTATTATCATATTTGAGTGTTCCCCACTTTCCCTTCTCACATTGGTCAGTAAATGCTGGATGGGAATGGGCGAACTGTCTTGCTGCAGTGGAAAATAATTATTTAAAGGGGAAATTAAAAGAGTCAAATTTCATTGCATTATCTTTAGATGAAGTTACTGCAGTAGACAATACTTCTTGGGTTTGTATGCATTTGTATATTGTAGAACAACATGTTCGCCAAGCTCATCTTCTTTGTGTTCGTAAAATGAAGGACAGTTCAACATCACAAAATCTATTTGAACTAGTCAAGAAATCTTTGAATGAAATTACAAGTATGGATGAGTTGACAATTGCCAAAAAGTTGGTGTGTGTAGGAGCTAATGGAGCTAAAGTGATGCAAGGTGAAAGGAGCGGTCTTTGCACAAAGTTACAAACTACTTGTGTACCATACATGCTTGGCATTCACTGCATGGCCCACATAATGAATTTAGCATTCAAAATTGTAAGCAAGTTTCCTACAGTATCAAAAGTTGAAAATCTAGTTTGCGAGATCCACGCATACTTCTACTAAAGTCCCAAACGTTTCCTTGAATTTCAACATTTTGCTGAGGGAATAACACTTGGAAACAAGCTTCTCAAGGATGTCAATACCAGATGGATCTCCCTGCATGGACCAGCGCAACGAGTTCTTTCAGAATATCAATCCTTGATTGGAGTGATATACGAGCATCACAACATAGTAGACAAAGCTCCTAACCTCTTACATAGGTTAAGAGATATAGAGACACTCTTGACTTTAGCTAGTCTTCTCCCCATGTTGGATGAGATGAACAATCTTGTGAAGAAATCCCAAGAAAGAACTATGTATATTAATGAATATGCCAATCTACGTAAACTTACATGCTTAGCCCTCGATCATCTATATCTAGATCTAACACAAGAAGGCACAAATTATTTGATGTGAAAAAAATTACTGATTTGAATAATTCTGATAATTATTTATAGTTTAATGCAAGCGGGCACTTATGTATTTGTGTACATGGATATGAGATACCAATGTACCATTGTAAGATAACCAGAGACTCTAGAAAAGAAGTACCTATTAACGAGGAAGATTTTAACGACATTGTTACATCTGTTAGTGATAATTTGAAGGAAATTGCAAAATCTCTTTCCTTAGAGATTCTTGAAAGATTCCCTCGACATGAAATACTTGAAGCCATGGGTATTGTGTATCCTCAATTTTGGATAAACTAAGATAACCCAAAATATTTTCATGATCAATTAAAAATCTTGATGAAATAGTTTTCAGAAAAGGTAACATACAATGAACAAATAATGGAAGGAATTTTAAATGAAAATAAGATTAGAAAGCAATGTCGGAGTTTTGCATCAACTATGAGGGAGCAATATAAATCCATGGGCAAGGAGAAGGCCTTTGAACTAGGATCAATAAAAAAGGTTTGAACAAGCTTAGGTCAGAGTGAAATATTCTGTGGTTCGAGGTCAGAATATTTCAAACTTGCTGATTTATGTCAAACAATGATATTGGGGTCGGTGGAGGATGAGAGAGTTTTCAATACATTGGGGTTTTTGAAATCAAAGTTAAGAAACAAACTGGACAAGAATTTGGAAAATTGCTTGAGGATGAAAGGAAGTGCGTATAATGTAAAAAAATTTCCTTTTGAAAGGGCACTTGCAATCTAGAGGTCCACATGTGAAAGAAAAGGGACCAGGTTGTGCAACACAGGCTATCCAATTCCAACAGCCGCTGATACTGGTGGTAGTGGGTGGCAGTGGGACTGGGATTGGGTCCAGGACAAATGACAATGATATTGAAATTGGCACAAATCAAATAATGAATGTTGAATTTGAGACACAGGTCAAAGAAAGTGCAGAGCAGTCTCAAAATCAAGATGACTATTTTACTTTATCTGAAGATGAGCACCGGTTTGAGGACCCTGACTCTGTTTGGGAAATGGAAGATAATTAGCAGGTTTTAGGTAATTTTACTGCACGTCATGAATCAGTTTCCATTGTTCCAAAGTCCAAACTATAGTTGATGTCTGATGATATTTTATATTGTATTCAATGAACATTGAAATTGTGAATCATTGCACTTCATGATATCTTATTTTATATTGCACTCAAGCACTGCATGAATCATATTCCAAACTGTAGTTGATGATTTTTTATATTGTATTCAAATAAATTGTGAATCATTGCACTTCAAGTTCAGGATATTTTATTTTATATTGCACTCCAAGTCTCCATGATATTTTATAATATATTTCACTTCATGAATCATAATACATATGCCAAAGTCAAATTGTAGTTGATGATATTTTATAAATTGTATAAAATTCAATACCATCGGCCTAACAATGCTTCATCAGTGGAACCCACATCATAGTCTCGCCGATGGCTCGATGAAAATAGCTCACAAGTCACAAACTAGTATCAGTGTAACAATTCTCTAACAGGCTAACTCCTAAGGTGCTCTCCCGATATACCGATAGAGTTGTCAACAAAAGTAACCATGAATTATAATTTATGACCATGGGAAAGAATTATCTTATTTTATCAATAATCACAAAAATATACCACACTTTGATTTTATGAACAATGCAAATCGTAGAAATTTGTGTGAAAAGATCCATATTATAGCCTACATTCACATTGCATCCATAAATATTAAACAAATTTGAAATTCCGTAGTGACGTAGTCCTTCCCCCATTCCTAACAAAATTCAATACCATCGGCCTAACAATGCTTCATCAACGAAACCCCCATCACAATCCCTCCGATGGCCCGATAAAAATAGCTCACAACCTAGTATCAGTGTAACAATACTCTATCGAGTTGACTCCTAAGGTGCTCTCCCGATATACCGATAGAGTCGTCAACAAAAGTAACCATGAATTATGATTTATGACCATGGGCATGAATTATCTTATTTTATCAATAATCACAAAAATATACCACACTTTGATTTTATGAACAATGCAAATTATAGAAATTTGTGTGACAAGATCCATATTATAGCCTACATTCACATTGCATCCTTAAATATTAAACAAATTTGAAATTCTGTAGTGACATAGTCACGTAGTCCTTCCCCCATTCCTAACAAAATTCAATACCATCGGCCTAACAATGCTTCATCAACGAAACCCCCATCACAATCCCGCCGATGGGCCAATAAAAATAGCTCACAACCTAGTATCAGTGTAACAATACTCTATTGGGCTGAATCCTAACTCCTAAGGTGCTCTCCCAATATACTGATAGAGTCAAGTTGTCAACAAAAGTAACCATGAATTATAACCATGGCCCATGGGCATGAATTATCAAATGCATAAAGTATATCGGGGGAGCTTTGGTGCATTAGGGAAACATTATCTGGCGTCCCATCAATAGAACAAAGGGTAGGTGTCCATCGGTGGAGAGGGTGGCTATCGATGAAAGACTGGTGTGACAGCCTAGGGCATCATGCAGTCGTTCTGCGGTGCATTTATGAATTAGAATTGAAGTGAATTATATCACAAGTTGATCACATAGTTGTTAAAATATCCTGGAAGATTTCTCTTAGGGAAAAAGCAGAAAGGCAAAAACTTGGAGTTCTGATGCGACAAAGATCGGTGGACTATGGAGGCAACTCGGTGAGACTCACGTAAGTACTTCACTTTCAGACCCAACTGAGAAGCTATTTTACTCAAAATATTAAGATTTAAATAATGGAAGAGAGTACAGACAAACCCAAAGCTAAAAAATAGAAAATTGAAAAGCCGAAAAGACTCCTAAATGAAGACCTGATAGATCAATGTCCTGGGTCGGGGCCGAGACCCAAGAGGAGTGCTCAAATTAATCCTTCCATGGATCGATTATGGGACAAACTAAAGGGATTAGGGGATATTTGGACACCACAATGAGGGTACGACCTCTTCATGTACCATTACAGGAAACAATTTAGGTTTCAACCAGTCTATAATCCATGGAGGTTGAACCTGGGAAGACTTGTGGTGCCCAATGTGTTTGTGAACACATAGCTAATTAAAGCTCTTGCTACTAGATATGACCCCAAGAAAAGAACTATTCAGTCACATGGCGGGGGTGACATGCTTATTATTTATGGGGATCTCATTTCTAATGTATTTCAGTTAGAGTGTTCACTAAATTTATCATTCACGATCAAAGATCTCTTGATAGAGTATCGCCACATGGATACCAGCTATAAGAGATGAAAATTACCTTTGCATAGGCCCAAGGATGAAGGAGGCCAACTCAGGAGGTTCTCTAGTAGTGAAAATTCTCCTTTCCATGAAGATTTGTTCGAAGAGTATTTCCGATACACCTATTATTTAGCTGGTCAGGTTTTGGGAGTAGAGGTTCCACCTCTCATGTCCATTGCCCCAATGGTCTTAGCTGCACACATACAGAGCAAGGATGCCAGGCCATTTTATTATGCTAGCTACTTGGCCAATGTCCTACATCGAGGGCTTGAAAGGATTAAAAATAATAGTGATAATATTAATTTTGAACACTATTCTTTGCTTATGCATTTCCTATTGTACGAGGGACAAGTCAGAGGGGTCTGGAGTAAAGAATTAAGGATAAAAGATACAGATGAAAATGGAGATTTTAAACCTATACAAATGTGGACTTCATTGTGGGACAACTGATTTGGTAGGTCTCATTACCTTTATTTTGAAGAATTTTTTGTAAAACGATTGATGAAGTTGCTGGGGTATCCGTGCAATTATAACCTATCCCCAGAAGTACAAATATTTCTAAGACCAAAGGAAAATGACCAGAGAAATAAAGTGAATCATAACTAGGGAGATTGGTATGCTTTCCCTGATTGTACAATGATAAGGGTTTATGGGTTCGAAGGGGCTCCACACTTGATGCCACGAGTAGTTCTTGACTGAATTGCTTTTTTAGAAACTGTGAGGCAATTGGAAAAATTTGATTCCAAAAACCTCAAAGGACATAGCAAACAATCAATTATGCCTAGCACCTTATGTTTTGGAGACTTTACAGTGGTTGCCAATGAAGGATATGGAGAAATTGATGGTAAATTAGCACAATACAACCTACCTCTAGGTGATGTAAGGAAAAAAATTGATGCAAAAGGGTTTATTCACAAGGCCAAATTATCACAAGGGCTATCAGGGTATGAACATTTGTTCTCAATCGAAGATGTCATAATAAACCATGATGAGGCTTCCACCAAGGAAAGAATGGCCACCTATAACAAGATTATGCTTGCAGAGGAATGGAAGAGGATAAATGTCCCATATTATTCAAAGGCATTTGGTGAGATACAGGATCCTTTAACAAGAATTGAGAAACTCATCGCTCATATCAATGAACTGGTAAAGGATGTTCCCCCAGTTGTTTTTGATGCACCTCATGCAACCTATTCAGGAGTACAAGCTAAAGACATAGAGCCTTTGGATTACATACCTTCACAGCCTACTCCTGAGGTTTTTTTTTCTGTAGATACTGATATAAGTGAAGAAGAACAGGGTGATGAAGAGGGTGAGTAGGTCAAAAAAATCAGTGCTCTTGTGATTGTATAGTACGAGCCCCCTCAAGAGCAGAATATTGTAAGATTTGAGGCACCAAATGAACTATTTGATGATGTGAGGGTCAGGTCTGGACAATAGTTTATTTTTTATTGTGATTTTGTTAAATCTTCTGAATTTAAATCATTTGTTTATGAATATAAAGGTAGAAAAATGAGACAACAGATATAGGATATCACTCTTGAACATGAGGCAACCGCTCTGGAGGAATTGAAAAGGGAGGTAGAAAAAGAAATGGAGTCCATCACTCTTGAAAGAGGTAGGGAATTGCTTCAAGAAGCTAGAGTGTTGCTCCTGCCAGGGTGGGATATTAGCTCTTCAATTGTGTTTGATAGCTTTAGAAAAAGATGGGATACAACAATGAACTTAACAGAAGAAGCAAGTGATAAAATGTATTCAGGATCTAGGTACAACCCAAACAAAGCCACCTTGCTTATTTGGTCATTGTATCCCCATGATAAAAGACCTGCTATAATTAGTAATCCAAACCAATTGTTTGGTCATCTCTTGGTTCAACGAGTAGTGGATAAAAACCCTATGGAGATAACAAAATTGAACATAAATGTGGCAAAATTTACCAAATCATAGATCAAAAAACTGATTAAGGAAAATGACAAACTGAAGAAGGAGCTAGCAAATCAGAGAGAAAAAACATCTTCCTCCTCCACATCAGAGTTTTAATCCTCATGGCTTGAAAAAAATAAGAGAGTGCTTGATGCATTGGCTGATGTAGCCTACTGGAAGAATTGCCATCTGAAATCCTAGGGGAAATGCAAAGAATTGGAGAAAGAAGTGAAAACCATCAAATATAACACTGTATCTGAAATGATAAAAGAAAGGTTCAATAAAATGATGAAATGTACTATTAAATATTGGGAAGTATTCAAACAGACATGCATTGCATTGGTGGAGAATGACCGATTGCAACCTAGAATGATGGAGAAAAAAAAGGAGCTCATAGATAAGAATGCTATGAAAGGAAAAATATTGTTGACATATAACAAGTTGGTAGAATCACATGATGGATATCATAATAGGCTTAGGGAAGATTTCAACTACTTTGATTCAGTCCCACTCTCGACACTTCATTTTAGCATTGGAAATCCACGAGAATATGATAATTGGAAGGAAGAGCTTGTTGGGCTTCTAACTGATGTGTTGCAAGAAATAAATGACGAGGTTATAGTTTTACAAAACACTCATAAGCAACTCGAAAAAATAATGTCTATGGAATATGATATGAAAGAGGCGATCTCTAACATGGACACCTATGCTGAACAGGAGTACATCCATCACCTCTCTGCAGTCAATCTGTTTATTAGCCAAACTGTAGATGTGTTAGAATCAGATCCAACGGGACAACCATCAGATTCAGAGGAAGAATGCCAACTGACAACATGATGAGCACCCTATCATGGAGTAGAAGCCTTGAACAAATCTTAGGTGGTCAATGGTCACAAGCTTCTGCTTGGAGATTAACAGATTGGTGCATTCACCTGCGGCATTGTTTTATTTATAATTTGAGTTATGTTTAGTTGTCAAACGTCATGAATTTTTGCAAGGGGTTTGTAGCTTATTACCTCTCATATATAAGAGAGATCAAGACCCTAATAGGAGATCAATGGATCATCACATCATTTTTAATTAGAGTTTAGAGTAGAAAATAGTAAGAAGATAGATAATAGATTGCACTAATTCGCCCATCCATCTCATATCATAAACTATTTTTATAATGCATATTATTTGAACTTTGAAGATCAATACAATGGATAAGGTTACACATATTTACTGATTTTCTTTCGAGTGTTCAACTGTTGTGGATTCATATGCTTATAATTTATTAACTTATTTGGCTGTCTCCAAAGTGGTTGTTTATGTTATTCAAATTGAGTTTGTGGAAGTACATTTAATTTGTCAGTACATTCAATTTGAATTCTTCAGGAATAGGGGTTGTGACCACGGGGTTTTAGATTTATTTATGGAAATGATCATTGATCAAGTAGTAATGTGGGCCACAAAATGGATCTTGTCACATAAATCTCTGCAATTTGTGCTAATCATAAAATCAAATGTAGTGTATTTTTGTAGTATGTGGGATGTGGGTGATGTGTAAGTTGGTGGATACTGATCAGGATTTTTAGTCAAAACATAATAGTAGCTAACAGTTCAACATCCATAACTTAGAAGCTCTACCAAGAAGTAAATATAATTAGCTAACGGTTCAACATCCATAACTTGGAAGCTCTACCAAGAAGTAAATATAATGAGTTAACAGTTCATCACTAGATCAAATGATAAAATAAATAATACATAATCCAGATAATTGAACATCATCACATTACTGAAGTCTGAATTTGAGATTTTTAATTGAATTTCACATGAAGGATTACATATTGGCATTGGAAATGCAAAATATTACCAATGCCCAAAGACAAGTCTGCACAGAGCTGAGTTGGAACTTCGAAACTCATATTATCAAAGATTGAAAATAATAAATCAAGTCATTGTATCAAATTTTCTAGAAACTTCCACTCTTCAGGTGGTGGAATTTCCATTTGCTCTAACTGATGTTGTTTGACTTGATGTTTTGTTAACATTTCATGATTGTAATTGGAAATGGAACTTGTCTTGAATTCTTCAGTCAATTTTGCATTCAAGGTTATTAGTGTTGTGATGGAATCCAAATAGTTCACATCCGGGTTATGAGAAAACTAGTACAACTTCAAATCAATCTTCCTTGCACCTTCCATCTTCTTTTTGAACCCATCCTTTCCAATGAATCACTCATTTGTGTCAAAAGGCTCTAGAAAACCAAGCTCTGTGAAGTTCCTTACCTTTTCATCCACCACCTTCATCTTGTCTGCAACCAAATGAAAATATTCCTTTGTTCCACACATTCTCGATCACTTTTCAATGATAGATGACAACTTCATTGAGGTTTCAATCCGATTAGTAATCCATTTTGATTTCAGATCATTGTCACTAGCTTTGTAGACTGTTTGTAGAACTTGATTTGCAGATTTCTCTAATTCCAACACCTTTTTGTTGTCCACTAAATATTTGCTGAGCTTCTTATAATGTTGTCTGATAGCATCAATCAATTCAAGCATGTCACACAAATGATCAAACCTTTGCATTATTTTATCCCAAATCTTTTGTTTCATATGCCTCACTGTATCTCTACAAAATGCAGATAACTTATTTTGAGAAGACTTAATTTCTTCTTTTTCTTCCATCAACTCTGCCTCCAATCTTTCATTTGTTTTTCTCTATTTCTCCAATTTTTGTTCCCACTGTGCATTTCCATTCACAATGCTTAGTCTTAATTTTTCTGAAGTGTATTTTTCCTCATCATATTTCTTGTTGCTCTCATCTAGCCTTCGCTTTAGATCATTCACTTCTCTCTCATTTGATTTATCCTCTTTGCTTGTTGATGTAGAGGCAGATTTTCTTATTATTTTTTCTAATTCATTTCTCTTGTTATCTGTTGCTTTCCTCTTTGCTTTCTCACTTGCTAGGTCTGCCTGTAACTTTTCTATTTGGGTCTGCAACCTTTTCTTCTCTCTATCTTTCTTTAGAAATGATGTGTACACCAATTCACTGTTCTTCTTTGATACATTAATTTTGTTAGTATTTTTCAGGCTAGAAAAATCCAATTGAAAATTGGTTACTTGGTATTTAGATCGATCCATCTGATTTGTTGGTTTTTTTTGAACTGTGGGAACAACAAATGTGTACTCCATGATTTATTTATTTGTGTCAAATGTGGGTAAAACCATGGTTGTTGTAGGCTCTGAAGTTACAACAGACACACTCTCCATCAGTTGCTTCTTTTCTATTTTATTCAAGTCTGATTTATTTTTAAACTCTTCAATGAAATCATAACCTGGGGAGGCAGGAATAATGGAATGCTTGAATGGAGAAGGAATAGGAGTACTTGCAGTTGCTAATGATGTCACACCCACACTAACTGGAATTGGGGGAGTGTCTAGAAATAACTCCTTCATGGTACTGGTTGATCCACTGATAGTGTGACTTGGACTTGTCAAAATACTTTGCCTCTTTTGATTGCCTTGACCACTTGGTGTTTATGTGGTATCTTTTTATTGTTTTCCTTTTAGTATTGTGTGTAATTTGTCATTGTAGCACATGTTGACCACTACTAGTACTACTACCCATACCATCGCCACCAATGGAAATCCCAGTTGCACTAAGTTGTCCACCAACAACATGTCCTAGTTGTGATTGTATCTGACCATGAGGATGAGGATTAGAAGTTCTAACAAATTGAGTTTGACTTGTATGCCCTTGGTCTGCTTTTTCACCTCCATGCCCAAGGCTAGATTTATCACCTATTTTTCTATGCTCAACACCTGTTATTGTCCAAGGGCCTTGTCCTTTGGACCCCAAAGGACCACCTTCATAACCAATTTTTTAAAGTATGGCTACTCCTGAAGTATATGTTGAAGCATATGCTTCTTTTGTGGCCTCACTTAAACCAGGTTTGTAATTGGAATGGCTTTGTTCTTCTTCTTCCCTATCAATATCATCATTAGATTCATCATCAGATTCATCACTTCCTTTGCTTCCACGTTGATCAAGATGCTCTATATTCCACAATTTGCTAAACTCTTTATCTTCTTCATTAGCTCCATACTCTGCAAGAGCTCTTGGATCACCTAGGTCCTTCCTCATAGACCAAAAGGCAGTAATTTTTGATCGTGACCAATTTTTATCTATAACTTCCTTCTCTAGAGAACTTGGAAATTTTACTCTACTAGATGGTTTATCACTTTTTTCATAAAAAATGTTGTATGTTCTGATTGTCTTTCGGTGCAATGCCATAATTTTTGCTAACAATTGTTCAAAAGAAATACCATTCTCAACAACACTTTTCTCCATTGCTATTTTGACCTCATCCCAAGAATCCTTGTTTCTCAATTTTTCAAGCAAGGGTTTACTTTGATATTGAATTCTATTTGCAACATTCCTATTGGCCACAATCATTGATTTAATGATGTCACATGGATCATACTGCCAGTGACAGATAGCATCAAAGTCAAAAAAATTCAAAAGATTATGTGCCACACTAAATTCTTTTCTCTCGAATGTGAACCCTCCACATGAAAAAGGTAAAGAAGGAAACAAGGTCTTCTTTTGCTGACCGAGAAAGTGTAGTTCATCAACACTCTGCACCTGCCTTACATATTCCAATGCAAAAACCATTTCTATCACATGTATTGGAAGTTTTTATGGTTGTACTCCTGATCCATAAAATCTTAGCACAATATATTCTTCCATTAAGTACCAATCAACCAATTGTATTTCTTTTCCTAGTTGCATGTAGTTTCTACAGGACATAGGCAATCTCGACATTAGAGTATTTGTAATTACTTGATGCAATGGAGCCAAAAAGCAATCTACAAAATTACTGTATTTTCTTCGAGAATCATGCATCCTTATCTCAGTGGTCCATTCATATAATAGAGCCATTTTATTTTCCTCTGCATTACTATAGGGCTGAATCTAAAGCTTGTTGGTTTGAAACATTCCTCTAAATTTGAATAGAAAAAGATAGCACAAGTAGGTTGTGAACCTAAATGTCTTCATGGAACCTGCTTTAATCATTAAAAATTGTCATGGATTCTACAATGTGTTGAGTATAATTATATTTGACATGTTCATCAACATAATGGATATTATACCATTTCAAGGAGGCTTGCACCCACTTCCAAATTGCTATCTAGATCGAGGAAAAATGCTAGCATGGAAATAGCATCCTGAACCCATGGTTTAAAAATATCCAAATTATAAGGAGGCTTATGATCACCTTTCAATTTGTTTCTATCCTTAACTATTTTATTTAAGAAATCATTTTTCAGCCTTTCTTCCACTGCTTCATAATCACTAGCAAGCTTTTCTAGGTCAATGTGGTGGTTTCCAAATTCTTCGGTTGTAAACCCCAACACTTTTCCAAGTTCTACTACATTAATGGATAACAATTCTTCTTGGTTATCTTTATTAGCAATTTCTCTTTTCTTATCATCATAATTTTTGGCACAGACCATGATAAATTTTGGGCAAGGGAAAACTTCATGTAACATCATGCGCCCTAATCCAGTTACCCACGGTGCACTGATACTATTAGCTTGCATTTGCTTTGCAACCTTATTTTGAGATGAAAATATAAGTTCTGAGGTACGCCTACCATAGATTTCAGGATCATAAATATCATGGTATCCATCAGTGAAACTTGGGGTTTTAAGCAATTTTGCATAATGTATATTTTTGTCGGACATTGCTCTAGTGGTACTAGTGGTAGACATGCTTATACAAATGTGAAGTTGTGAAATTTTAATTCCCTAATAAGTAATACCTATTAGTCCTCCTTAATTTTAATGAATTCTTGAGTCTCTAAAGTCTAAACCCAAACTTCAAACTTTGACAAAATAAGATTTTAAGAAATGTCAAATGATGAAACGTAGCCACAGGAATTATTTCACTTACCCAGATTCTAAGTCCCGACTCTTTAAAACTGGAATGGTGTTGTTGGAAGTGGAACTATGAAATCCAAAATAGGGTGGTGCACTGCAATGAGCAATCTAAAGATTGAAGACTTTAAAAATCACTGTACAATTTCAAAGTGCAAAGTGTTTTAAATGCTCTTTTTTCTCGTAATTGGAATGTTAAAGTGAATGACACATCTTAGGAGTTAGGTCTACAAGACTACAAGTTGAAAATTCTTAACCGTTGATCTTTTTAAATCTAACGGTTATAGGGTGATTCCAGAGGTTTAAGTTGGGAAGCTCATCGCTCTGTGCATTTCATTACGGAATGCAACTACAACCATACATCAAATGTTCATCCAACGGTTGAAACTTGAGTAATTTATGATATTAACTTTAAAGTTTAAAAATAAACAATAATCACTTGACAGTTGACACTTAGTTGTACAAAGTTCTTTAAATGCTTTGTTTCTCGAAATTGGAACATTAAAGTGAATGACACGTCTTAGGTCTACAAGTTGCAAATTCTTAACTGTTGATCTTTCTAAATCTAACGGTTATAGGGTGATTCTAGAGGTTTAAGTTGGGAAGCCCATCGCTCTATGCATGTCATTATGAAATGCAACTACAACCATACATCAAATGCTCATCCAACGGTTGAAACTTGGAGTAATTTACGATATTAACTTTAAAAATTAACATTAATCACTTGACAGTTGACAACAGTCTTGGAATTTGATGGTCTATTTTAGATTTAGACCGTATATTACAGCTATAAAATTTATTAGACCGTATAGTTTGACTTGCTATATTTTTATTAAACCGTAAAAAAATATTATATAGTATTTTAATTTATAATATATATCATTTAATAATTTTTATTATAAAAAGAAAATATAATATAATTTTTTTGAATATTTTGAATATGAATTTGGAAACTTTTGACATTTTTATAGTAGCTATCATTTTTTATATTAATATAAGTGATTTATAATATTATTATAAAAATATATATTAAGTTAGAATATTTTCAAAATAAAACATAATTATTTTTAATTTTTAGAATATATTTAACAAGATTTATTTTTAATATGATTTTAGAAACTTTTGTTAATTGTTAATTATAATAGTAGATTTTTATATATATCACTAATAATTATCATTGTTTTCTAATTTTTCAAGATATTGCATTTATAAAAGATTTTATATAAAAATTCATAAATTAAACAATTTTTTTGATAGGCATTTAAATGACCAAATCGTCATAAAATTTTCATATGACAGGTAGGGGTGACCATCAAATTCTAGGACTGGTTGACAGTGACACTTAGTAGTACAAAGTGCTTTAAATGCTTTGTTTGATTGTTTCTCGAAATTGGAACATTAAAGTGAATGACACGTCTTAGGTCTACAAGTTGTAAATTCTTAATCTTAACCATTGATCTTTCTAAATCTAACAGTTATAGGGTGATTCTAGAGGTTTAAGTTGGGAAGCCCATCACTCTGTGCATTTAATTATGGAATGCAACTACAACCATACATCAAATGTTCATCCAACGGTTGAAACTTGAGTAATTTATGATATTAACTTTAAAGTTTAAAAATAAACATTAATCACTTGACAGTTGACACTTAGCAGTACAAAGTGCTTTAAATGCTTTGTTTCTCAAAATTGGAACATTAAAGTGAATGACACGTCTTAGGTCTACAAGTTGCAAATTCTTAATCTTAACAGTTGATCTTTCTAAATCTAACGGTTATAGGGTGATTCTAGAGGTTTAAGTTGGGAAGCCCATCGCTTTGTTCATTTCATTACGGAATGTAACTACAACCATACATCAAATGTTCATCCAATGGTTGAAACTTGAGTAATTTATGATATTAACTTAAAAAAATTAACATGAAACATGTGTTTTAAAGTCAATACCATAGGCATCGGCCTAACAATGCTTTATTGGTGGAACCCCCATCATAGCCCCGCCGATGGCCCGAAGACGAATACTCATAACTCATAAGGTGCGCTCCTCGATATATCGATAGAGTCAACAAAAGTAAACACATCGTTGTAACACATAAACATCGGTGGAACGAATGATTGCATTCCCCCGATGGCCCAATATAACCATGAATTATCAAGTGCATATTGCATAAAATATATTACTTAATTTCTCAAAAGAAAAAAATTGATTTGAATATATTAAATTATTAATAGACATTGAAGTTCTGAACTCAGAAAACAACTCTTTACTCTTAAGCGTAAATGAATAAAGAAGATTCAAGGAATCAAGAATAACACAACACAACCATTTATTTTATTGCAACTGAATTTCAATGTCACATTATTACATATCTTTTTACAGACGAGTAGCATTGTAGCTTCTGCTGTTGAAACCTTACTACAAATGTAACTCTAAAAATAAATGCATGATTCCAAGCTTCTGCTGGTGACAACGTTACGTTACAAATGTGGCTCTGAAAATAAATTTAGGATTTCAAGCTTCTATTGGTGGTTTTTCCAACCATGTTGGGGAAAGGGAGTTCTAATCAGTCCTAGGGAAATGGGAGCCATGAAGATACAAAATGTACTTATCCCCTTTGAGATCCAGAGCCATGCTGGGGAAATGGGAGTTGTTGGAATACAAGAGGAGAAGAAAACATTCTCCCATCTTTTGCACGCAACTTCCATGCACCGGTATAACACTTAACTCCATCAAAGCTCCTCATCCTGGTTGAAAACATGTATGAGAAGTCAGGTTAACCAAATCAACTTCTTTCCAATTCCACCCATTCTGAACTTGAAGGAAATTCATCTTTTACTGATTACTCTATAACTACATAACTGTAGGTAGGAGAATTTATAGTATCCCCAATACTGCATCATCTTCTTCATGAATCCTTATTAACCCTAAAAAATAAAAACCCTCATGGCACTATCTACTATTTACTGAATCACTATCCCTATTTATGGGCCACTAGTGCCGCTACCAACTTGTATAATTTAAATGTTTAATTTGATTGACGTTTGGCTACATGCTAACTTGAACTGTACCTCAAGCTGACAAGCTGTCAAAATCACTCAAACTTCAAATGATATGAAATCATTACAAATATTGTTTCATGAAAACTATGAGTTGTCTAAGAAATTTCTCCAGATGTTCATATCACATATGGCATTAATCGCCACCACTGCCTGCACTAGCAATACGATGACCACACTTTCTTTAAAAAGAATGAGAATTTCAATTAAATGAAATGTACAATGTCGAGGCATTAAAAAGATAGAATGAGTGATGAGCGATGAGCCTTGATCTCACCACGTGTACGCATCTAATGGTTATAGTGTTATTCCAGAGGTTTCAAATAGCAAGTCTAGTGCTTTAGAGATTTACTTCCGAAATGCAACTACAGTCGTCCATCGAACGACCCCTATGATTTTTCATTGGAATATCTGTTTATTTCACCACTAGATTTTTTTACTATTTTGAGATTCTTTTTAATTCGTTAATGAAAATATATATTTTTCTTTGAAAAGAGGTTTTAATCGCCAATGGAAAAAAAATTCTGGTTTGAAAAATGGTTTTAATCGCCAATGAAAAATATTTTATTTGATTACAAAAATTTGCAATTCGCCAAGATTTTCCACGAACTTCCAGGGATTATAAAAGATTCGCCAATTGGGATTTTTTTTCCCCATAAAATTAAAAAAATCGTCAATATATATAATATTTTTCATCGAGAAGTATACCGGATTCACTAGGATTTTGCACCTACGCTGAGGGGGGGGGGGTTTCTTAAAGTTTTCCCTGAACTCATCCTTAGCTTCTCTAGCTATCTGCAAGGAAGGACAAACTTCACTTGAATTTCCCAAGATGATAGGGAAGTCCAATCCTCCTTTCTTCTTCTTCTTTTGAATTTTATCATAGGAAATGAGTTGCCTAGATACTTCTAACATTACCATTCGATTAGTGGGGTACCTCGGTAGTTTGTATGGGTATGAGGTGAAACCTTGTAGCCTAATATATGTAAACTTTGGAAATTGGATGAACCAATATCAATATTCTTCAATCAATGCCTGTGCCTCCTTCAATATCCTCTGCTAAGTTCTCCATTGAAGGGTCCTCACAATATGCATGGTGAAGGCATCATTCACTCATTTGTAGCTAAAGGTGCTGGTCAAATGTAGCTATGGACAAGCCTCGTAGATCTTGAACCATTCAGGGCCACACCCGATTGGCTCCTTGTAGGTTATTCCTCTGTACTTGGTCTTTCGAGCCAACATGTACACCACGTACGAGCTCATGTAGAATTTCTTCATTCTTCTCAAGCTCCTGAACTTCTCATCTATGTTGTCACTAATAATTTTGGCTCAATCAACACACTCTTTCCCTTCCATTATAATTTTGATGTAATAAAACATCCAAGGCTCAAAGATGAATGATTGTGGACTTCTATTCACCTGGCTAAGCATCATTATGAGATCATAGTACTCTTGCTTCACATCATCAACAATACTTTTTTTGGAAGCTTGGTGTGAGGAGGTCTGACCTTATGCATCCAGACTGTATTTATGATCCGAACACATCTCTCGATAGTGGAGGCGTACATTCTATCAGCTCTATCCTTTGTTTTGTATATCATCCTTTCAGAAGTGGGGATCCCAAATGCTTCTCCAATAGCATCAGGCGTGAAGTTGGAAAATAACTTTCCATCCAAAGAAACAATAGTCCTTCATTCGAGCTTGTAACAATTTGTGCATTCCATGATCAATTTCAGACACTGAATTGTTGGTGGAAAACCAACAGCTGCATAAATCCCACTCTTCATTATTTGGTGTGCCGTGATCGATGGAGGATGGCCTCCCTACCCATACATTCTTCCTCTGAGTGCCCCCAGATTAAATGAATCAAGGTTGGTATCGCTCAACCCTGCCAACTTTGAAGTGAATTTTGATTTGGGATGGAATGGCTTTGTGAGCTTCTTTATCACTGCCTACCAAGATGCACTTGCCTTTCTTTCTTCAACATTTGCAGCCTTTCTTGTTCCCACAACATCTCCTTTTCTTGCTTCAACCATCTGCAAAACAAAATATTCGTTAGAGTTCAGACTTAGAAAAATAAAATCATCTCGAGATGGCTGCAATATGGAGTTAGATTCAAAAATAATATCCCTCAGCATAAAAATTTCTAACTCCAAACCACAGACTTTTAAATTCCTTGAGCTTGACACTTTTAGCAAGGAATCTTCGGGCACTTAGAAAAAATATCACTAGCTTGATACTTTCAACACTTAGAAGAATATCACTTCAGCACTTCAACTTCAAAATTTTTACTTCAACTCTTTGACTCTCAACACTTAGAAAATTTCTCAGCAGTAATACTTCAGCACTTCGATTCTCAACACTTAAAAAAATATTTGTTCAATTGGATAATTTTAGCAACCTCAAGAATTTTCTCTCTCACTTTAGCAACCTCTTAACTTCTCAAGAAAATTCTTCTCACACAAAAAAAATTCGCACTTGCAAATGGTGAGAAGAAGTGAGAAACTTCGTTGCTTAAATAATTGTGCTAGAGAATCTTGCCAATTTGTGTGGGAGTTTATTTTAGAAACTGTATTAAATTTCCACTCCCACTAAGAAATTTTCCAATCCTAGCGAAGTGATGGGCAAGTTGTTAGCCAATCGTCATATAATTTTCCTTAATTGGAGATTCCTTCCCATGTAGAATTCAAAATTCTCCCTCCAAGCTGCCAGTTATCACTTTGTTAATTTAATCACTCACAAGGGAATCACTTTGATTTATTTTAAATTTTAAACTTTGACTCCAGTTAATTCCAACATCTAAAATTTCATGGGGAAATTAAAATCATTTCCAACCCATTAAAATCTCCAACACTTAAAATTTTATTTCCATGACATTTGCCTTAGAAAATTTTAAACCTCTTCAAAACATTCCATCACGTCGATAAAAATCACAAGCTAGATCATACTTCGTCTTCGAAATTTAATTCCCATTAGGAAATAATTAAAATATTCTCCTTTGGAAAAATATTAGAATTCCCCCTTAGAAAAAATTACATCTTACTTTATTTAATCATGGGTGCACTTCGAAGGGGGATGGTTTAATTTTTCACTTTATCCATTGGAAATATTCACTAACTTTTAAATATCCCCTTTGAAAATATTTCATAACTTACCCTACCATGGGCACATTCACTAGGTGGTTCTTTTATTTCCACGCCTTAGAAGAATTCTCTTCATCACTTTTACCCCAAGGGAACATTTGACCTTGTGTTTTTATCTTCAATACCTTAGGATAATTTCGAACTCGCTCATCTTGCCAAGGGTGTATTTTCATTTTCCCTCACTTAGAATTTTTTTCCAAACTTATATCTTCTTGCCAAGGGTGCATTTCAGGAGTAGAGCTTTCATTTTAAATGCCTTACACATTTTTTACTTGACTTCATGCTCACACCTGCCAAGGGCACTTATTAGCCCACAAGCTTTCATTTTCATTTACCCATCTTATCAAGGGCATATTTGAGAGTCTTCACTTTTATTTTCATTGCCTTAGCACTTTTCCTAACACTTCCACCATCTTGGGTGCATATGATAGGGGCTCCTCCCATGTTCAGATTAGAAACTTTTTAAAACATCCTTACTCCAAGATGGGCACATTTGGGAGGTTGCACTTCCACTTTACTTGCCTTAGAAAATTTTCCTATCTTCATTCCAACCAAGGGCGCATTTTAGACCATGTACTTCCATTTAAAACACTTAGAAATATTTTCAAGCCACCATTCCTTGTTTGGGTGCATTTTGATGGGTCCACTTTTATTTTCATAGACTTAGAATATTTCTTAAGATCCATCTTCTACCACCTTGGGCGCATTTCAAGGCATGAGCTCCCATTTTAAATGTCTTAGGCGCCTTTCACCCTCATTCACCTTGAGGGCACATTTTATCTTGTGAGCTCTCATGTGAGGGCGCATTTCTCCTCCCTAGCTTTCATTTTCCAATGCCTTAGCAAGTCATCACCTCTTGGGTGCATTCAGAGTGGAGAGCTTTCATTTTCATTGCCTTAGGCATTTTAAAGACATCTTTCTTTGGGCGCATATGAGGGGGGAGCTTTTGTTATTCCATGCCTTAGGAGAAATTCTTAAGACTCCTCACCACAAGGGTGCATCCAAGGGTGTCTACTTTTTTTTTCACGCCTTAAAAATTTTTCAAGGCATCCTCATCTCCCTTGGGCACATTTGGCTAGGTGTACTTTTATTTTCATGCCTTAGTGAAATTTTGATGTGGCTTTACACAAGGTGGGCACATATGACATGGTGTGCTCCAAGTTGAGGGCACATTCAAGGGTGTGAGCTTTCATTTCTCACACTTAGAAGAAATTTTGATGCCCCTTCATGCTCATGGGGGCATTTGATGCCCTGTACTCTACTTTGAGGGTGCATATGACATGGGTGAGCCTTTGCTTGATGACTTAGAAAATTTCCTTTCTCCATCCTCCTTGCCCGAGCCTTCTATTTTAGTAACTTCTGGAGACGGGTGATTCTTCAAGGGTTTTCACCTGTTTTGAACTTGAAGCTGGCTCAATGTGGTCCTCGTGTCCTGATTATCTTGTTTATACCTATCGTCCATGCTGACCTGCTATTTTTAGCCCACCTGCTATTTTTAGTAAACCCTTGATTTCCTTGACTTCTGTAGCTCCTCTTGACTTGAAATTTTCTCCATGTTCTTTTGATGACCTGCTTGACCCATTCACACTTGTCTCTTGTGTAGACCTGCTATTTTTAGCCCTCAAATGACTTAGTAAAAATAGTAAGTGCTCAAATTATGCTCAAATTTTACTAGTAGGTTGCTTGAAGGATGTTGATTGTGATGGGATACATCATTTTAACACTTTCTTGAATTTCACCCCTATTTTAGAAATGAAAGTAGGAAACCCTAATCTAACTTGCATGTGCCTCAAATGACCTATGTTTGACTTGATTCCTATTGCATGTAGCTCTGTTTGTGAAACTAAAGTGTTGGGACTGCCTAGAGTGAACTTGCTAAATATAGTAAGTGACTAAAAAGTAACCAACCAACTATCAGATGCATTTGCATGTCATACTGCTCGAGAGATCTAAAAAAACCTAGAAAAACCTAAAAACTGGTTCACATGTAAGCACTTGCTAAAAATAGCAAGTCATCATTTTGACTTGCATGGCACATCATCACGAAGCTCTCGAGAAACCCAAAAATAATATCTTGACATGCATTGAGAAATCTTACATGCAAACTGTCTCTAAAGCCAAAACTGCTAAAAATAGCAAGCTGTCCAAATCTGTTCAAATTTTGTGTGGGAGTACTTTGAAGTGTCCTAAATGTGGTGAGGTAGTCAGAATTCCAAAATTTTGAGGAAAAAGAACCCAAATTGAGCACTTACTAAAAATAGTAAGTTGTCAGAACTTAGTGAAAATTTGATGGGATCTTGCCTGAAGTATCTTGATTGTAGTGCCAATCTCAAATTTCAATTTGCCAACTCAATTTGACCTCAAACTAGCCTAAATAATGAAAACCCTAATTTCATAGACTTAGCCAAAATTTCAACTAGGTCAAATGATGGGACATCCTTGGAAGGACAAAAAGATCAGAGAGAGATACAAAACCAAAGCCAAAAGACCATAATGGAGCAAAAATTAAGGGGGTACCTATTTTGAATGGGGTGATGTGTGAAAAGGTCACAAAAGGTATAAGGCATAGGGATAAGATTTAAGAGTGTATGGTTTAGGTTTTAAGTATAGGGTTGAGTTACACTATTCAAGGTTTAGGGTATAAGGTTGAGGGTATAGGGTATAGGGATGAGGGTTAGGGTTTAGGGTTTAGGGTTTAAGGTATAGGGTTGAGGGTTGAGGGTTTAAGTATAGGATTAAGGGTTGAGGGTTTATAGTTGAGGGATAATGTTCAGCGTTGAGTGTATAAGGTTAAGTGTATAGTGTATAGGGATTAGGGTTTAGGATATTGGGTATATAGTTTAGGCTATGGGTTGAGGGTATAAGGCATAGGTTTAAGGGTTGACAGTGTATGGTTTAGGTTTTATGTATAGAGTTGAGGGACAATGTTCAGGGTTTAGGATATAAGGTTGAGGGTGTAGGGTATAGGGATGAGGGTTGAGGGTGTAGGGTTTAGGGTTTAAGGTTTAGGGTTGAGGGTTGAGGGCTTACATTTGAGGGATAATGTTTAGGGTTAAATGTATAAAGTTAAGTGTACATAGGGTACATGAATTAGGGTTTAGGACATTGGTTATAAGGTTTAGGGTATGAGTTGAGGGTATAAGGCATAGGTGTCACATCTAGTTCCTTGCATAACTTAATTATTAAATTGAGAAGGTTAAATTATTAGGAAAATTAAAATGTGCCCTTTTTATTATTATTTATTATTGAGTATTTGGAATAATGAATAAATAAAAAGTAATTGTTTGTGTATTATTATTATTATATATCTGATTTAATCAAAGACTTGTTATTTAAAAGTTTTTATTTTAAATTGATTAAAATAGATTAAATAAATAAAAGCAATGCTAAATTAAATAACTAACAAAGAGGTTCCAAATGAAAAATAAAACTTGGTTATATTTTAATTAAAAATCTATTTAAAATCAAGCATTTTTCTTAAGTTGGAGTTATTGTGCAACGTTTTATTTAAATGTCAGTAAAAGTAGTGGAAGTAGAGGCAAGAGTTTTGCAAGGAATCCTGCAATTTGGAGTTTAACATTTCTCGACATTTATGGAAATTGTTAAATATTGTAAAACTATTTCAAAAACTAGCATCTTTCCCTCTCCCAACGCTCAAAAACAATTTGCATGTAGAGGAAATAGTGGAGTAGATGGTGGTGATTAACTGATCTAGTTAATAATTTTGTGGGAAGCGCCAGAGGACAAAATAAGGAAAATACGGGTGTGGGGAAGAAGATCGTTGGGGGGTGTTATGAGAAAACCAATCCAAGTCTAGGAGAAGGGGAGATTCAACACTAGTCAGGAATTATAAACTAGTGGAATGGATGACATGATAGAGAGAAATAAATTTGAGCATATTTCATATTTACGAAAGGAAAATGGAGTGACATCATTCCTAATATCAAGTATCATTACTTCACATAAGGTACACAAAGAGTAGTGAAAGTCGTGTTGTTTGGATTTGGGTTCGAGCTTTGAATTTGATATTTCCTTCGACATTCTCATATCATTATTTTTTATTTAAAATGACTTTTAACTGAGTAGGTTAACACACAGATTATAAAGTTGCATTTGAATAAGGCAATCCAATAAATTAATTTTCCTTTATCAAGGACCACACATTATGATGAATAATTATTGTTTCCATCCTAGTTTTGGTTTAATATTCACATCAACCAACATGGTCAGCTATGGCTATTATCTACAGGCTTGTTAATCATTTCAACTAACCCTTGATTGTGATTGATTTTAAAATCCTTCCCTTTTATAGGGTTTATACGAATTGTTTTTTTAATTCATGGTGAAAACTTAGTATTGTTCAGCTATCAAACCATTGCATGCAACCTGCTATCATTACATTCCAATGGATTTTCTTCGAGGCATTTTTTCAAATATTTATTATGCCTTGTCTACGCTTCCAAATTTTTCATGCATGCCTACCAGTGCGGTTGCAACTATAACATATAAAATATTCTTTTTCCCTTTTCACTTTGATGGATGTCCATATCTCTTTCCCAGGATTCCATTTTGGTAGCAGGGAGGGGGAATGATAGAATAGGTTGTGGCATTTGGCGTTACTATTGGAAAATTGATTGTCCCTAAGCCTCTTGCCATTGCCACCTACCTGTCAGAGCATTTGCTATTTGCAATTGGAAGATTATTTTGGGGATTTCCTTTCCACTTGCTCTTGACGTGCAACTCAAGTCCGCAATAGAATTTATTTTTGGTAGGTGAATTCAAAATGTAGGAGGGAATGTTTTTTGTTTTAGTAAAAAAGGAATGAAGTCAGCTTGCTCAACAAGTTAGTTAAAAGAAGAATGTGTTGCAACAATAGACTGTGAAGAAAATTTTGTGCGAGCTCTTCATAGCTCCTAAACAACAACAACTATATTAGTTTTATGTCTCAGCAGTGATTGCTCCTAAAGAGCTTTGAAAAGCTCATGACTGCTCTTGATTTAGTGGGTGTAGCTCTAGATTGCTGCTATTTTAGTTTGTAATTAGTAGTTTACAGTTTCTAGTTTGAAATAATTTTGTAATAATTATTTTATAGTTAATAGAAGAAGAAAATATTGCATACCTAGTTTTGTGTGTCTCCATTGAGCTCATTTTTTGTTATTTCGCATTTGGGTATTTCTAGTTTGACTAGAAAATAGAGTAGAAGCTCCGTGTTTATTTTGTGCATTTAAAAGTTTCACATGGTATCAGAGCTATAGGCCCCATTTATTCATGAGTTAGGGCATTTGTTTTTTGGGTATTAAGACTTTTATATAGTAGACATGGTTGGAGATGAAGGGAAAATTTGGTAGAAGCCATCGTCCTTTAATGGACATAACTATGATGTATGGGCAAAGAAGATGAAGACCATAATGGTCACCAATGATTTGTGGGATTTTTTGATAAATGGGTTTGTGGATGTCACTAACCCAGCTTAGTATGTAGCTCTCACAAACAACCATAAGACCTAGTTGAAGGAGAAAAGGAAGAAAAATGCTAAGGCATTGAGTTTGGTAGAAGTAGCCTTGATAGAGGCCATTTTTCCTAGGATAGCAGTAGATGAATATGCAAAGGAATCTTGGGAAATCCTCCAAATTGGTTATAAAGGGACTGAAAAATTCAGATTGGTGAAACTACAGATACTTCAAAGAAATTTCAAGACCATTGAAATGAAGGATAGTGAGTCTATTTCAGACTTTTACACAAGGTTCTCGGGTTTATTAAACTAGTTGAGAATGAATGGAAAAATATTGGAGGAGTAGAAGATTGTGGAGAAAATCCTTAGAAGTTTACCCACCAAATATGATGCAATCGTGATTACCATTGAAGAGGCAAAGGACCTCTCTATTTTGACGGTGGATGAGTTGATGGGTTCTCTTCAAACCCATGAGAAAGGCCTAAATAGGTTTGATACTTCTTCCCAAGAGAAATATTTTAAAGCTCAGTCAAATGCAAGAGGAAGGGGGAGAAGTAGAAATGGATCTTGAAGAGGTAAAGGCAGATCCAGATAAGGAAATACTAGAGGAGAAAGCTCAAGATGAGAAAATAACCAAGAGGGAGCAAGAAACTCATAAAACAACTCCTAAAGAGGAATGAAGAACAATAGTTCAAATCAGAGAAATTACAAGTGCAATGTTGAATGCCACTACTGTCATAAATTTGGTCATTATGCAAGTGAGTGCTGGAAAAAGCACAATAATCAACCAAGACAAAATGAAAATGTGGCCGATTCAAATGTGGCTGAAGGAAATCACTCCACAACCTTCATCATGTGCAACATTGGTGATGAAGGCAGTGCCGAAGTCTGGTATTTGGATAACGGTTGCAACAACCGCATGAGTGGTAATGAAAGTTTGTTTTCTTTCATTGAAAATAATGTAAAGTATGAGATTAGAATGAGGAACAATGGAGTAGTTCTAGTCAAGGGAAAATGATCTATCACGATCCACACCAAGCAAGGTGAAGAGAAGGAGGTCCAAAAGGTGTTTTTCACACCTGGGTTTAAGCATAACCTCATGAGTGTTGGACAAATGATCCAAAATGGATACAAAGTGCTAATGGAGAAGGATTAATGTGTCATTTATGACAAGAATGAGAGGACAAAGGTGTTTGTAGCAGTTGCAATGACAAAGAGCAAAATATTTCCGTTGAAGATTGAGACGTGCTTCTTATCTCAGTCCATTGCTGCACCTCTCATGAATGGAAAATGTACAACAATACATTTAGTAGCCCTCAAGAGTACCATTCAAGACCCCTCCAAGCTATGGTATCTCAGGTATGGACACTTACACTTTGCTGGTTTGAGTCTTTTGTCCAAGAACAATATGGTTGATGGTTTTCCAAGGATAATACAACCTAATGCTAGGTGTGAGGCTTGCATTTTGGGAAAGAAACATAGGCAATCCTTTCAATCGAGAAAATATACAAGGGCAAGAGAACCATTAGAGATTGTGCACATGGATTTGGTAGGCCCTATGCAAATCAAATTAATTGGTAAAAGCCAAATTTTTATGACCTTCATTGATGATTTCAGCTGTAAGACACGAGTCTATTTTTTGTAGCATAAGTCTGAAGCTTTTGATAAGTTTTTTTGTTTAAGGCCGAGGCTGAAAAGGAGAGTGGACATTTCATCAAGGTCCTAAGGTCAGATCGAGGAGGAGAGTATATCTCCAATCAATTTTGTAAATTTTTGCCAGCAAAATCGCATCAAGAAGGAGCTAACAACCAGTTATACTTCACAACAAACTGGAGTGGTTGAGAGAAAAAATAGGACCATTGTGGAGATGGCAAGGAGCGTGATGAGAGAAAAGGGACTCCCAATTGAATATTGGGGATAGGATATAGTAACAACTATACATCTGAGAAAGAGAAGTCCAACAAAGGCGATCCGTAACAAAATCCCACAAGAGGCATGGAAAAAACATAGATGGATGGTTGAGCACTTAAGAGTATTTGGTTGCATAGGACATGCTCATGTGCCTAAAGAAAAGATGAAAAAATTGGATGACAAGGGTGAGAAGTGCATTTTTACGGGCTACAGTGAAGAGTTAAAAGCTTATAGGTTATATAACTTGATCACTAAGAAAATTGTCATTAGTAGATATGTGGAGTTCTTAGAGGATGAATCATGGGATGGCACGATAGATCCTGAAATCTCTCGATAGCTCCTAAGAGTTCAGGATGATGAAGAAGATGAAAATAAAGATCAACAAGATCCTATAGTAGTAGAAACAGTTGGCTCCCGACTGCTCCTGACAGCTCCTGAAGCAAACATGAAGTTAAACAGACTGCAACATAACTTAGTTTGAGAGTTTTCTTGACAACTCTTGACAAATCCTGACACTAAAAGGTAGTCATAGAAAGCTAGAGGATTGGCTCCTGACAGCTCTAGATGAGCTCCTGACAGCTCCCGATAGCTCTCAATAGCTCCTGAACTAGCATGTTTAACAGAGCAGTAGTAGTGAAATTTTAGACCCCACTCTCACCTCCCTAATGCCAAAGAAGACCAAGAGTCTAAGGGAGATCTACCAAGATGAAAGGTATGATGAAGAATTTGATGAGAACATGAATTTTGCACTATTTTGTCATAGTGATCCGATTTATTTTGAGGAAGCTGTGAAAGAGGAGAAATGGTGTGAGGCCATAAATGAGGAGATAGATGCAATAAAGAGGAATAGCCCATGGGAGCTAACTGACTTACCTCCCAACAGGAAAGTTATTGGGGTGAGATGGATCTACAAGACCAAGTGCAATGTTGAAGAAAGGATAGATTGACACAAGACATGTTTGGTGGTCAAGGAGTACAAACAACAGTTTGGGAGAGACTATGATGAGACATATGCCTTTGTTGCAAGAATGGATATCATGCAGGAAGTCATAGCAATTGCAACCCAACACAAATGGAAGATGTTTCAAATGGACGTGAAGTCTGCCTTCCTAAATGAAGTGTTAAAAGAGGAAGTTTATGTGGAGTATCCATTTGGATATGAAGTTCTAGGTCAAGAAAACAAGGTGTATAGGCTAAAGAAAGCTCTTTATGGGCTGAAGCAAGCTCCACAGGCATGGCACAATAGGATTGACTCATATTTGATGAGAAATGGTTTTAGAAAAAAGTGATGGTGAGCCCACTCTTTACATCAAGGCAACAAATGGTAATATTTTGATTGTTCTCTTGTATGTTGACGATTTAGTTTTTACTGGGGATGATGATTTCCTTATTGCTCATTTTAAAGAGGCCATGAAAAGAGAGTTAGAAATGATAGATTTAGGTCTCTTAAGATATTTTCTAGGCATAAAAGTAAAAAAAATGCATGATGGTATATTTATCTCTCAAGAAAAATATGCAAGTAAAATATTGAAGAGATTTAGGATGCTTGAAAGCAAGCCTTCCCCAACACCAACTACCATAGGTCTAAAGCTAAGCAAAGAATATTGTATCAACAATGTGGATCCGACCATGTACAAAAGTTTGGTTGGAAGTTTGATGTACTTGACTGCAACTAGGCCAGATATAAAGCATGGAGTGAGTCTTATTTCCAGATTTATGGAGACTCCAAGAGACACCCATTGGCAAGCAGGTAAAATAATCGTGAGCTATGTGAATGGCACCAAAGGATATGGTATTTTGTACATAGAAACAAATGAGTTTGGGCTGGTTGGATACATAGATAGTGATTGGATAGGAATTTTGGATGATAGGAAGAGCACATCGGGCTATGTGTTTCATTTGGGTTTGGGATCTATTTCACGGGCTTACAAGAAGCAGCCTATAGTATCCCTATCAACAACAAAGGCTAAGTATATATCAAAAAATGCAGCAGTAGTTCAAGCTATTTGTTTGAGAAGAATCTTAGCAAATTTGAGAGAAGAACAAGAGGATGGAACAACAATCTTTTGTGACAATGTTTCATCGATAGCTTTGACGAAAAATCCTATGTTTCATGGAAGAAGCAAGAATACTGAAATCATGTATCATTTTATCAGAGTGTTAGTTGAAAATGGTGAAATTAAAATAGAATTTTGTAGGTCTAAGCAACAACTAGCAGACATATTCACCAAGCCATTGAGTAGGGATAGTTTCAAGCGCCTAAGGAGCAAATTGGGCATTGTTGATTTGGATCAGGATTGATTTTGTTTTGTTGGCTTAGGACAAAGGGGGAGTGTTGGAAAATTGATTGTCCCTAAGCCTCTTGCCGTTGCCACCTACCTAATAGAGCATTTTCTATTTTCAGCTGGAAGATTATTTTGGGGATTGCCTTTCCACTTGCTCCTAACGTGCAAATCAAGATTGCAGTAGAATTTATTTTTGGTAGTTGAATTCAAAATTTAGGAGGGAATTTTTTTTGTTTTAGTCAAAAAGGAATGAAAGTAGCTTGCTCAACAAGTTAGTTAAAAGAAGAATGTGTTGCAGTAGAAAACTATGAAGAACATTCTGTACGAGCTCCTGAATAAAAAAAACTATATTGGTTTTATGTGTGAGCAATGATTGCTCTTGAAGAGCTCTGAGAAGATTTTGACCGCTCTTGATTTAGTGGGTGCAGCTCCAAATTGCTGCTAGTTTAGTTTGTAATCAACAATTTGTAGTTTCTAGTTTGAAAAAAGTTTGTAATCATTATTTTTTGGTTAATAGAAGAAGAAAATATTGCATTCCCAATTTCTGTGTGTCTCCATTGAGCTCATTTTTTGCTATTCTACATTTGGGTATTTCTAGTTTGACTAGAAAACAAAGAAGAAGCTTTGTGTTTGTTTTATGTATTTAAAAGTTTAATAGTTACACCTACCAATTTCATTTGATTGAAAGTTTTAAACCTTTTCAAAAAATCCATGTTATGCATATTTTTCATCATGGAATTCCATATGACCACATTCCTTTGAGGCATTTTGGCCAAATGGTCTATGTGCCTTGTCTATGCTTCTGCATTTTGCATGCATGTCTAATTGGGCACTTGTATCCTTCACGCTTTTGATGGAATCACATTCCCTATTACCAATCTCATTTTGGTGCATGGTAGCTTTGCTGCATTAGTGCAATGACTGTATACACACATGATTTGAATCTAAACTTAGTTGTAAAATTCAAATTTTATTAACTAGCTGAGCGCAGATAATCTCAATTTGAACACTATAACATAAATACATTATAAAAATTAGTAAGGCTAACTTCTTAATTAGCTATCGGGTGCCTGTTGAAATTTGATGTATTTTGACAAATAGTTTGTGTTTTGGATGTAGGTAGATATTCTTGAAGAAATTTTTCAAAGATTTTATGCGCATGATTCAAAGCAATTTGTCTCCTCTTTGGATACACTATGCTTATGTTTTTTAGTATATAAATGGAGGTTCTATTCATGAAAAACATAGAAGTGAGATTTTTGTAAGGAAGTGATCATTTATCTACATATTCTTCAATAGATAAACTAGTTTCATTGATTCCATAACATTTACAATACTTTTTGCAGCCATTTTCTTCCAAATTTTTCTTGCTTCATTTTTATTGGCTATCTTTTTTATAGTCATCAATTGTATTTGTAATGGCATTGTTAGGAATCAATTCTTTGTTTATCATTTTTTCCAAAAGTCTATAAGCCTCATATATATTGCCTTCTTTATAAAATAAATGAGCTATCATCTTTTGTGTGTGGAAAAGTGTATCAAACCCTAACATTGATCTGTTATGTAGAGATTTGTATTTAACTCCTTTCAACCATACAAGGCTCTTCCTTTTGACCAATTAAAAGAAAAAATGCTATCCATATAAGCATGATAAGATTACATATAGATTTACACATTTGAATCATGGAATTTTTATTAGGAATGATTCATAAAATAAGCTATAGGATAAGTAAATAAATTTCTAGAAGTAAATATGTTTTCCTTATACCATGCAATTGGGTTGTAAATTGTCTCATTGTCAAATATAGTATTACTCACATTGTTTATTAACTTTGTATAAATATTGTTGGGTATAGTTATTAAATAAATATAATTTATCTTTTAAAACAATTAGGTTTTCATGTTGAAAAGGTAATCTTGATAGCCAATCATATGAATATTTTATTCAAATTAGAATCCCTTATTCATAAGGAAGAAATAGGGCTGATTGAGAGTAAAAAAGATTAGGTGTTGAACAATAGCAAAATGGGTTCTTTATAACCTAGGTCATAGAACACCACTTTCCTCCTAAGTTCATTCAATAATGTCCTAGGAACCCTAATTGGATTGACTTAAAACCTCACAAGGCGAGTCAATTCACAATGAGGACCTAAGAAGGGGCGTTCTTTTAGATTTTAAGGGGTTCACCACGAAGCAAATTCTTGGAAAAGACAAATGAACATTCAACCTACAAAACCTAGTAATGTAAGCCAAATATTGAGTGAAAATGATGAAATTAAGCTACACCAAGTTAGGGTATGTGTACCTGGGAAGTTTGGAGATGCTGTGAGGATTTTGGAAATGTAAAGAAGCTGTCAAAAATGCCTTGGAGGACTAAGATGCCCAAGATGGCGTATTAGTCCCATTGTTGTTTTTTGAGGAAAACAAAAAATCTTTAGATGTTAGAATCGGATCTGAAAGAATCTCCAAAAGATATTCTTGGGAGGAATAAGATGCCCGAGATGGCGTATTAGTCCTACTTTGAATTTATGAAAAGTCTGAATGTGGTTCTGAGCTCCTAGGTCTGCACTTGCTTCTCCTTAGATCTAAGGTCCTGAAACTTTGAAATTTGGCCTGTAGGCAAGTTTCCATGAAGATGAAAAATTTGGCAATGCAAATTTTGCAACTTTTCAATCTTGCACTCCAAATGATATTCAAGTCTTCAACCTAGACTTGCAAATACAAACACACAAGAGAGGGAAAAATTGTTGATTGTTAGTGAATGGGGGTTTGCCTTGGTCAAACCCCTTGTAGGTAATTAAACAAAATGATGAAATGAAGCATGAAATATATAAATGATATCACCTTGTATGATATTTTGTGGAGAAAATCTTAAATCTACCATGTGGTGGCAATGAAGAATGTAGTTCTTGGATCTTGGAATATGATGTGAACAATGGTTGCAAATAGATATTCAATGCTACATCCACAATTCTTTCTCAACAACATGAATGGATGCAGTAAACCTTTGACATGATGCTTGAATATTGATGATGACTCCAAATAATTGATGAATTACTCTTGAACACACTTCTAGACTCAATTTTTGCTAGAATAGATTCTCTCACAAGTTTCTTAGGATGCTTGTTAGGAGAAAATGAGAGAAGGAACCATGTATTCATACTTATCTATGCTTAATATCCCAAAATTGTATCGCACCAAGTCAACATATGAACTCATTAAATGAAGGAGGTTAAATCCCATCGAAATTTGAATTTAAATCTCAAAAATGACTCAAGGAGGACTAAGACGCCACCTAAGTGATGAAACTTGGGGCACATGCACCAAAAAGGGGCCCAAATAAGATACCTCAAAATTAGGGTCCCAAGACCTTAGGGGGACAAAGATGCCCTAAGTGGCATTTTAGTTTGGATAAGAAATCAGGGACACACCAATCATAATCATTAGGAGATCATTTATGCATTGGAGAATATCGAGATTAACCAAAAAAATATGCCATTCATAGGGCTTGTGGACACAAAATAGGACCAATTAAGCCATAAAGAAGGATAAATAAAGTAAGGCAAGCCCAAACAAGTGTGAAAATGCAAGGTTATGCATTTTACTACACTACATTTAGCCCCCACTTTAGTGAGAGGATGAATTTGCTTCAAACTCACACTAAATTAGCCAACCACACAATTAAGAGGGGTTCAAATGTACAAATTTTAGTAAGCTAGGATGGAAAAAATCAAGAGGGTGGCCAAGCCCCTAGGATCATGATCTTATGGTTAACCAACATAGGCATAAAGGAACACGCATGCAGATGATAGATGAATCCAAAATAAGATCGAAAAAATACACCATCAAAGATAAGAAAAAGGCAAAAGGAAAATAACTACAATAGATCAAGCTTTGACTAAATATCCAACTTGGTGGACTGGGTGTAGGCTTGAAGAGGTTTACAAGTGGAACACACTATCCACTATGCAAAAAAAAAAAACACTCATGAGGGATAGTGGGAGCTAGTTGTCCATTGGGTGAGCCCCAGAGGGACCATATCAAAGCCATACCTCCATGAATTTAATAAGGTATGAAAATGCATGCTCACAAGGGCTAGTGAAGCTAGTTGTTCAGTAGGTGAGCCCTAGGGGGTCCATATCAAATCCATACCTCCATGACTCTAATAAGGACAAAAGGAAACATGCAACAAGAAATAGGGATGTTTAAAGGGATTTCTCTTAGTTCGTGCAAGGTCTCTTGTTAGGGAGCATTGAGCTTAATGTTTCCAAGAGAGGAAAATTCAAAGAAATATCACTCTCGGAGGAAATCAAACGCAATGAAACCACCAAGAAAAAGATGCATCGTAGGAAGAAAGAAAATCATGCAATGAAACATGAGTGTCGATGTATGCCCCCACTTTAAAGTGCTTGCTAACACCATTGTTGTGAGAAATTGCTTTAAAGTAGAAGAAGATATGAGAGTTTATTCAAAAATCCCTATGCCAAGTCATATGTTTCCAATAAGCTACGTCATGAAAAGGAAACATGTTTCCCCCAAAATGTCACATGCGAGCCAACTTAAGGCACATCACCCACATTCCAAGCTTTCTCTATTATGTACGTGAAAGGTGGTCAACTAGCCAAAAGAGACAACGACAAGTGACATACGAGGACAAGGATATCTAACCCCTTGTCCCCACTTAGTGCAAGACAAGGATGAGCCAAAATAAAAAGAGGAACTAGGTGCTTCAACCCAAGGGAGAGCACATCAGTCCTTGAGATATTGAATTTTGTTATTTAAAGCCCTGCATTCATTAGTAGCATGGACATGAATTCTATGATATGTGTAGAATGAAATATTTTAGTAAAATTTATTTCATTTTATTGGAGGGAGAGATATCAGATGATCTTGGAGGAGTCTCGTCAAGATACTCTCTTGATCAATGTTAGGAGGTGTTATTTTATTTTGCGTCAAAGATGTCTCTTTCTTATTATTAGGTGTCATACTTACACATGATTGTTTAGATTGCGAGATTTTGTTCTCTCCTTTACTAGGTGGTGTAAAATCTATTGAATTCGAATCATTAGTGTTTTGTATGATCAAATTTACATTAAGCGAGGATTTATTTGTTTGTTTCATTTATTGCAAAGGATGACAACCAAGACCAGTAGTGTCTATCAGTTTAGGATGCACCGCTGTTAAATTTAGTTTAGAAGGACGTTTTGTGATAGTGTTGATATTAAGTGAAGGCTTGTTTTATGGTTTGATTTCTATCATGGGATAATAACCAAGACCATGAGTTGCTTCTTACGTGTTAGGCTCTGTAGGGACACACATACCTTTTTCTCTAGCACCACATCCTTTTCCACTATATCCAAGTTGTTTCATAAGCTCATAACCTTTTCCATAAATATTCTTCATCTATTTTAGATTCAGTGGTTGTTGATAGTCAGTTTCATCAAAGTTTTTTGTGTATGTTTCTTTTTCTGCTAACGTGCTTGAGGTGGATGCTTTCAAAGTGTCTTCCAAATTTTGTGTTGACATTATTGTTTTATATTTTCTTTTGTTTGAATCTTTGTTTATGATCTTCTATTCTCCCATGAATGTAGGTGTGAAATCTAAGGAACCCAAATCATCTTCTAATAGCTTCCTGACTTCTTCAATGTGATTTTCTTTGTCTTTATATTGCATAGGTTCCACTTTTGTAGTTGGTGTTAATGTTACCAAAGGTTTCTCATTTTTTTCTCAATGTTTAAACTACTATTTGGGTCAGGGTCAACTTTGAGTGTGTACACTTTGTTGTTGTAGACACAATTCATTACACAATGAAGAGTAGAAGGAACCCCATTCATTGCATGAATCCATGGTCTGCCTAAAAGGAGATTGTATGAAAGATCATGAGACATAACATGGATCAGTGTTTCTAATGTGGCCTTCCTAGCCGTAATAGAAAAAGTGATCACACCAAGCGGTTGTTTTCTGACATTGTCAAATCCCTTAATGGATAAAGAGTTAGGTTTAATTTTTGATTTATTGATGCCAAGCCTATTAGGGCCACACTACACACATTAAGGGATGAGACATTTTCAAAAAGGGGTCACTTTATCCCTTTTATTTTATATCGAGATATCATTATGAAAGCTCCATGTTGTTTTTTCACTTCCAAAGGAGGGAACTCACTTTGGTGGAAAAGAATGTCAACATTTATTCCTTGTATTAGGGCTGCTATGTCATCTGATTGTGCATTAAAAGGGACAGGAACTTGTTGTAAAGAATTTTGAATCATGTTATGATAGTGAGGGGAGGATTGAATAAGTTCCCATAAGGATATCTTAGCAGGAGTATTCTTAAGTTTCTCAACAAGATCATACTCCTTTCCACTTTGTGTAGGAAAAAAAGGGGCACTAGGCAAGATAGGATTAGACAATGGGAGGGATGTTGAAGGTTTTTGTGTTGGTTGTGGATTGTTCCTCGTGTTTTATGTACGAGTAATGGTATTGTAACTTAGTTACTATGGAACATTGTTCTTAGGTGGTTCGAGGATAAGGACAGGTTTGTTTTGAACTTTTGGTTTATGAGAGGGTGGATACATGATAAGTTTAGGCTTGGGAGAGTACTCCAAGGGGTATCTAATGTGCATAACCTCAGAAGAATTATCTTTATTGTCAGGATCTCTTAGTGAAGAGGTATCTAATGTTATTTATTCATCTTTATCTAAGGAATTACTATTGTGAATGTTTTTATTTTCTTGCACCGTTATATCTTCCCTAGTAGGAGAGTTTTTAGGAGAACTACAAACCAAATGTTCTTGAAATTCAAGGGTTGGTTCTTTTGAGATGAATTCATTGCATGTAAGGGAGTTATCAATGGTTGAATTTTCTTTCTCAATAATGGTTTCCTTAGGGGAAGGGGGAAATCTAAGATTCTCATGGCTTTCATTGATCAAAGTATCTTCTTGACAATTTGAGGAGAGATACTAGGAGAAGGACAATTATGATTTTCATGATCATTTATGATTTTATTCCTTTGTTACCTAATATCTTCAAAAATAGGATAAGTAGGGGAAGGATCATAAAGAGGGTTGTTAGAGACCTTAAATATTTGATCATCTAACACCAATCTATCATCCTCACCATTTACAATCTCATTCTCTTCCACCAAATTATTCTCACAAGAAAAGGGGGAATGGGGATTAGGTAAAGTAATGTTGAGAAATGTGTTTATAATCTCATTCTCTTGTGCTATAATATCTTCCCAAAGGGGATGAGGAGAAGGACAAGCAAGATATTCATGATTCTCAATGATTGTATCCTCTTTCACCAAGATACCTTCATCATTAAAAGGAGAGGTATTGAGAGAAGAAAAATTATGGTCACCATGATTATCTATGTTTGTATTCTCTTCTATTATATCATCCTCAGAAATAGGGGAGATAGGAAGGGGTGTGAGTTTAAGGAAAGCATTAACAGTTTCACTCTCTTGTGCTAAGAGACTTTCATAACTAGGTAGTGCATTGAGTGAATGACTAATATGCTTATTGAATAAATTTTTCTTTGCAAACTTGGAAAATACCGAAACTAACATTTTTGAACAATAAGTTATGAAATATTAAAATGAAATGTAATTTTGTAGATTTCAACCAAGGTAATTTATTGATTGTAACTTTATGCAAGGATCTAAGAATAAAATGTTGTGACTGCAAGAATGGAATTAAGCAATGCATGAAATGAAGCTACTTAAGATAGATTTAGTAAAATGCATGAAACAAAAATTTAATCCACTGAAACAGGTAACCAATGGCAGCAAACAAAAGAAAAAAAATAGATTTAAACCCTAGAAACTGTAGCTTCAAACTCAATAGGGACTAAGACACTAGTAAGGGCATCTTGGTCCTATTAAAGGAATTTGAAGGTTCCATAATCTAGAACAAAATACAATCAACTTAGACAATATTCTGAGGAAAAAACCTAGAGAGGGACTAAGACACCAGTAATGGTGTTTTTGAGTTGATTACAATGTCCCAGGCTACCTAGCTATGGACTTGATGTTTGGAAACATAAAATTGTGCAAATGGATGCAAGAAAAAGTAACTAGTGACAAGAAATTGGATGCAAAAGTGAATGCAATTTTTTTCAATTTTGAATGTAATAACAATGTTTCTAAATGAAATTAAGATGATTAACAATGCACTTTTTTAGTTTTTGAACGAAATGAGATTATGCAAGAAAGTAAATGTGCAACATATATTCACTTTCACTAATGAAAATATAAGAAACCCTAAATGCAATTTCACTAATGCAAAATGCAATAAACCCTAGATGCACTTTCACTAATGCAAGATGCAATGAATGCAATCTAAATCTAGGACTCCAAATTAGAAAAGAAGGATGATCAAAGAAGTCAGGCTCACTAAAATGAACAATAGGAAAATGGGTGCTTTATAACCTAGGTCATAGAACACCACTTTTCTCCTAAGGTCATTCTATAATGTCCTAGGAACCCTAATTGGATTGACTAAAAACCTCACAAGTTGAGTCAATTCACAATGAGGAGGACCTAGGAAGGGGTGTTCTTTTAGATTTTAAGGGTTCACCACCGAGAAAATGCTTGGAAAAGACAAATGAACATTCAACCTACAAAATCTAGTAATGTAAGCCAAGTAATGAGTGCAAATGATAAAATTAAGCTACAACAAGTTAGGGTATGTGTACCTTGGAAGTTTGGAGATGTTGTGAGGATTATGGAAATGTAAAGAAGATTTAAAAACATTCCTTGTAGGACTAAGATGCCCAAGATGGAGTATTAGTCCCGCTCTAAATTTCTAAAAAGTTTGAATGTGGTCCTGAGCTCCTAGCTCTTCACTTGCTTCTCCTCAGATCTAAGGTCCTGAAACATCCAGATTTGGCTTGTAGGTGAGTGTCCATGAAGATCATAACTTTGTCAATGCAAAATTTCAATCATGCACTCCAAATGATCTTCAAGTATTCAACCTAGATTTACAAATACAAACATACAAGAGATGGAAATCCTGACACCAATCAATAACCAATCATAATTCAAGTGTTTCTAGATTGTGTGGCCTATATTTAGGGATATGGGATTCATTTTCCACCTTGGACAAATGGGTCCCACCTAGATTTTTGGGTCCCAAACCAATTTTCACTCATCTTTAAGAACTTTTGGTTTTTGGTCCCATACATTATGTATGATGGGACTCATTTGCCACCTTGGGAAAATGAGTCCCATGTGGCCCAAAATCAAATTTAATTCAAATTTATAATGGGATTTAATTCTACTAGATCTGATGTTAGCTTGTAGTGTTGTAATTTCGAGAATTCTCACATAATTGAGTATAAATACAAGGTTATTTCACTCATTTTCTCCTAACAAGAAATCAAGTGACCTAACATTCAAGAGATCATTAAGCATTCAGGAGAGCATTCAAGGGAAGATTATCAAGCATTTTAGAGCAACATTCAAGTATCAATCATCATGTCTGTTATTGTGCTAATAATTATGATGTAGAGTTTATGATTTAAGAAAGTCTTTCAAGAAAGATTGACATCATTCAAGAAAGAGTCAAGAACCAAATCCATTACAACCATTTCAAGCATATTTGTAACACTTTATTTCTAGGTTTTGGTTACTTGCAACATTGTATTTTTTCCATTCATCATTCTCCATTCATATTTTCTTTCATTTCAAGGTTTAATTATCAACACAGGTTATGACCAAGGCAAACCCCTATCCACTAACCCTAATTTTTTTTTACCTCTCCTTTGTGTGTGATTTGTAGGGATAGGTTGTATATTTCATAAGGATAAAGGTTGGAGAAAAGTTATCAAGTGATCAAAGTTTTCAAAGTTGTCATCAAGCCTTGGAGAACATTGGAGAAGGTCTATAGGTTACAAATCGAAGATTCAAATCTGAAAATTAGTCAAGAAGGACAAAGCAACCAAGGAAGAGAAGAACCAGCTTTGAAAGTTACAAAAAATTCTAACTGGACTAATTCACCACTTTTGGAAAATGGGTCCCAGTTCCAATAAATTTTTAGGATTTTGTAGATCTGGGCACCCTTTTGGAAGATTTTTGTTTTTGCATAGTTTCCAAGAAACATGACTAGTTCACCCAGCTTGATGAATGAGTCCCAGTTAGCTTTGATAGTAGATTTTTTAGTGATTCAAACCTCCATTCAACCACTTCTAGTTTTCCAGGTGAACACTTTCTTTTTTACAATTTTTGTGTTGCATTTCATTCATCTTTCTAGGTCATTTAGAGTTAGTTTACACTCAAATAGGGTTTTTCATTCCATCTTTCATTTCATTATCTTTTACAAGTCTAAAATTGGTAGTGAACACCTCAGTAGATAATATTTAGAACCTAGGACAACCTTCTTGCAATATCTCTTTCTCTTTTGAGAACTCAAGGGTTTATTCTTGAGTGAAAGTTAGTGAAAGTTTCCCCTTTTGGTCCTAAATGTCTTGAAGGTGAAAATGGCTCCAATTTTCCACCTTTCATTTTGGTGAAGTTGCATATAGAGCATCGTAGTTCTAATTTGGAGTGCATTTCCATTCTAGATTTGGCTTGCATTAACATTGCATTAGGATTTTTATTAGTTAAATTGTATTCTAGGGTTTCAAATTTTGAATTAGTGAAATCTCATTTAGCTTGCATTTTTGCATCCAATTTCATTGAAAATCATTCAAATTTTGCATTTTCATCTTAGACATAGATCAAAAAACATAAAAATCATAAAATCCACTTAAAAAATTTAGAATTTAAAAAAAAAAATCATGAGTGGGACTCATTCACCATCCTGGGTGAATCAGTCCCTCTGCACATACTACATTGCATTTTCTGGCATTTACAGTTCATTTTCTGAGTTTATGTTTGATGTTATAACCTTTCTATTTTAATTAACACACTTCATGTTTCATTTATTTAATTTCATCTAGTTTAATTTAGTTCATCTTGTGCATCTCTAAAAAGTCAAAATTACATCTAGAGCATTTCATTCCACATTGTTGCATAGTTTAGAATCTAAAATTTGCATCATGGATATATGCTTTAACAAGCTTTGGATGTCATTAAAGTCCTTAGTGGATGTGTCAAGCCATGCTTTTAGAAATGATCCTAATGAAATTGAACTCACTCATGCTCGCTCAACTCCTAATGCATGTCCTCCTCGTAATGTTGAAATCATTGGAGAAGATGATGATAGCATGGATAAGTTCCTAAATGATTTCCTTAACAACCTTGAAGTTAACACATCCTCCTATCCATCCATGAAACAACCAAATCTTCCTACCATACGACCCCTTGACATGTTTGATTACTTACATCTTGAAACAAAATTTGAACCTAAGTTCCCTACAATAGGTGAACCTATTTCCTCTAAACAAGAAAACACAACCATTTTATGATAACAAAGTAACAAACACTCCCATAAATCTTGAAGAAACATATGGAAAAGGATTCACAATCTTGAATAAATAAGGATGTGATACAACAAGTGAACATTATATCCATAAAATCCTAGAACAAATACCAATTAATGAAAACATAAAGGGGTTAGGGTATCAAGATCCCTCTCATAAGATAAAGCCTCCTAGAGAATATCTAAGGCTTCATAGTGATGGTATGGTGATCTTTGATTCTCCTCCTGATATGAATTTCCTCCTTCCTAAAGAAAAACCGATGACTCATAACAATGACAAGGCTAAAAGGATCACCTTGGGTCCTCCTCAACATTTAATTCAAGAAGTTGGTGAATCTAGCAAGCACAAGAGTTCTTACAAGTTACAAAAACTAAAGTTTTTATGTTTTCCACCTGAAAGTGAAAGGAAACTACAATTTCTCTTGAATATAGAGTTAATAAAATTACCACCAATGGAAGATAGACAAGCACTATATCCTAAAGATGAAAAAGTTCCACATTCCTAATACATAAAACTCTCAGAAATAGTACTGACGAGTGTCGTGCATTCAAGTTAATATTGATTTTTTTTTACTTCGATGTCAATGATTTCCATCGAGTGATTGCATAACCTAATATTGTTGCACCCATTGTCATGTAATAGTTGTAGAACATTCTATTCTCACTATTACATTACCTTTCCCATCACCTACCTTGGCTCATTCTTGTCTTGCACTTAGTGGGGGCAAGAAGTTGATAGCCTTGTCCTAGTAATGCATTTTCCGCTATCCCTTAGATGCATTGTCTACCTTCCGCTTGTACAAAAGAATATTGGGAGGCATATGAATTGCTTTAGGTTGACTCACAAGTGCCTTACTATTCATTTGCGTTGTTTCTTTTTATTTTGTGTGATTTCATGTGCATGATGTGATCCCCCGTGATGTTCTCTCTCTCTTTATGACATTCCTCTATTTGTACCTTCATTCTTCTCTATGTCATGCATCTTTTCTCCTTTTGTATTTTCATTTGTCTTGTGTTTTCCTTTTGTTTGGAGATGACGCAAGGTGTCGAGACATTCATGTACCTTCCATGTTGACCCGAAAGATTTTTCTTTGTTTTTCTTTCTCTTTTATCTCTTGTGTTTTCCTTTTGGGGATGACACAAGGTGTTGAAACATTCATGTTTCTTCCATGTTGACCCAAAAGAGTTTTCTTGTTTTGTGCTCTGTGTGTGTCATTCTTCCAGTCATATGTATATTTGGGGGATGATGACAATTCTGAGCTCTCTAAAAACATTGCAACAAAGAACTTACTGAGCCCAAATCCATAGATCCCTTATGTGTTTGGTGTTTTCATTTTTCGGGGCAACCCCTCTCTTTTCTTTTTCTCTAATGACACAACTCTACTTGGAAATATATGACTTGGCATAGGGCTTTCCAAGTTACCTCTCATGTATTCTTTCTTGTTTACATTTTTCGTCTGCTACTTTAAAGTAATTTCTCACAGGACGGTGTTTAGCAATTTCTTTAAAGTGGGTGCATATATTGACATTTTTTTTTTTTTGCATGGTTCATGGTGCAATTTTTTTATTTCATACGATGCATTTTTCGCTTTGTGGATGATATTGGGTGTGATTTCCTTCAAGAGTGTGATCTCTCTTAGCATATTACATTCCTCCTAGTGTCTTGATGTGACACACTGCATCCCCTAATTTGTGAATTTTCTATTCTTTGATTGGTCCTCTCTTGGAGAAATTAAGCACAATGATCCCTAAGTTAAGACCTTGTATGAACTAAGCAAGACTCCTTTGAAAATTTCCTATTTTGCATTTATAGTTATATGGCCACCTTGCATAACATAGCTTGCATGCCTGTAGAGCCATATTGTTTGTTCATGAGCTCTGTTGTGCCTGTTGCACACACGCCGCATTCGGAACGAAGACTCTCTCTTCCCTCTTTTTCTTGTCGAGTCCTTTTTTCTCTGCCTTGTTTTGCGTGCCCATTTTTGTGCCCTAAAAAGGTCAACATATTCTCAAAATTCACATTTTAAGTTTGACCAAATTGGCTCACTTGAAAAATGCCAAATCTTAAGCCATTTTGGGTTTCCCTTATCAGATTACCTTTCTAACGTGCATGGCTCCTTCTGGGCCCGGACCCTTAGTTTCCCCTCTCGGTATTTCATTTCGATTCTGCCATCCTAAATGACAGCTGCATGATGTCTTTCTGGCCCACCGGGCCCGACTTATCGAGATTCCCTTCCGGGGTTTCCCTTTGGACTTTGCTGTTCCAAACGGCTGCCAACTTTCGTCTTTCCGGACGCCGGACCTCGGAGCTCCCGTCGCTATTTGCATTTCACTCTGCAAATTTTTGAAACGGCCATGGCTTGACTTCTCCCTAGCCATCGGACCCCAGTCCTCCCGTCGCTGCCTAGGAATTTAAGCACAACTACCTCGCCTACCTCCGTACCGAGCATTTAATTAGAACATTAATGGTGCCGAGGTTATATAAACAAGTTTCAAACTGTCATTTTCACATAAAAAACACAATAGAAGAAGACAACGTTGCCCTAGCAAATTCCACCTCCGCGCTCAGACCATTGCTTCACCATTCCTCGCGAATTCGATAGAAGTCTTCTTTGGGGTTTCAAGGTACGTTGGCCATCCAAATGCCTCATCCTTTTTTCCTCGAAACCATGGCTTAAATCAAGTAAAAAACCTAAAAAGAACCTAAAACCTAGTAGAATAGTACCTTAGCCAAAAAACCTACAAATTCAAAACTGAAAAATGCATCGTTTGGCGGGTGAAATCGAAGATCAAAGCTTTACCTCTCCATCGTTGTTCTTTAGAACAGTCGGTGACACCTCTTGGGCCCGAACCTCTCCACGGCCATCCGTGCAAAAATTCAAAACTTTGAATAAAAAACAGTGTCCACCATGCCCCCGGGTCCCAGCGTCTGAAATTCCCTTCTTGGGTTTCTGTTGTGCCTTCGTCATTTTGAACAGCCTTCCTCGAGCGTCTTCCTGACCCTCGGACCTCAGGTGCGAGACGTCCATCTCAAAACTTGCAGGAAAGCCAAACGTCCAAACTGTTGCTGGACCTCGACTTCCGAAATTTCATGTCCGAAATACCGTGTTGCTTTCACCATTCTGAATGACTGTCTCGCGACATCCTTCGACTCCTGGACCCTGGACACCCTTTTGCCGGGCACAGGTTAAAATAAAAAAATGACTTCCAAATTCTATTCAAACCCCAGACTCTGGAATTGCGTCTTTAGGACTCCCCTCTGGTTTTGCCGTTCCAAATGACCGGACCTGAACATCTTTCCGGCCTCTGGGCCCCGACCTTTGGTTCGCTACGGGGCTTTCTTAACTGATGAATTCATCTCTAAGGATTTCCCTTCTGACTTCCATCCCCGGATTTCCGCCTGCATTTTGCCATTTTGCATGGATATCTGTGACAGAATCCCGACCCCAGCAATCCGAACTTCGAAGCCCGGAACCCAGAGTGTCATCCTCCCCGCGCCGTTCCAAACGACCTTCCTACAGCTAAAAACTAAACTAGTAAATGAAGGCTCAAATGACCTCCAAATCCAAAACGGACTTCGACCCACTTGCTAAAATTGGGCCTTTGCTCATGTGAAACCTTCGTTTGATCAAATCCAATATCGGAAAGGTCATTGGGAGTGTCATGCCTCATTTTCCCTTCCGAACGACATTTTTCCAAGGGAATTCAGGCCTTGGGAACCCAGATTGCCTGATATGCTTCCTTAAGATGTTTTTATCAGGTGTTAGGTGATTATCAAATATGAATAATGATTATGGATATAACCTTTATGCAAGGATTTGTCCAAGACCGCCTTTCCATGATAATGTTACTAATTCACGTCTCTTTGTGTAGGATTTATGGAATCCGGTGTAGAAACCTCGGGTGTCCCCAAGGAAAAGGGAAAAGGAACTACCAAGGCACCTCAAGGCAAGGATGATATAGATCAAATGAAGTTCAAATTCTAGGGGGTGCCATTACACTCCAAAATCACCACTCTTTGGAGAGACATCACATATACCAATATCGGTCATGTCGATATTGATGAATTTACGTGGAGGGTCAGGGTGGATTAGAAAATAGAAAATACAAATTTAATTAGAAGCAACGGACTTGCCAAGGCTGCAGGCTTCCTACCAACGTTGGTAGCCCCTGAACTAGTAGTGGAATTCTGGGAAGCGTATCAACCAAAAAAAAAAACCATAGTAGAAAGAGATGGGAACATCCTTGTAGATATGTCCCCTCTTGGAATAACTACAACTTTCCACATCCCCGCCTTTAAGAGCATGGAGAATCCAACTGTAGAAGAATGCAAGGCATTGTGGGACCAAGATCCTATAAGGTGCAAGAAACTGATTAATCAGTACTGGTTGAAGGATAAGTGGGCCAGTGCTTGAAAAGTTCCTCATGAGCTCTTTCATAGTGATTTCTTCAAGGAATACCAGGAACTCATCACCCTACTGAGCAAGGTAATGGGCCTTCCTACTGTGGCCTTTTTTCAAGAGTGGATGCTATAATTTGTGGAGCAAATCCTGCGTGGGATTGACGCTGCCTTTTATTGGTGGGAAATAATTAGCAATTGCTTTCATTAACAATTTATTAGTGTAAAGAAGACATCAAAGTTCTACATGACATCATACCTAGTCTATTCACTTGCCGACGGGCGGCATTACCATGGATTGACTGCAATGCCCAATGAGGTGCCAAGGAGGGAACTTAAGCCCTATGAAAATATCCGCAATTGCAATAAAGAAACTTCAAGAGAGACTACTGCATGGTAAATGATGCATTCATTTCCTACATCACCTGATTACTTGGAGGATATTTCAAGAGAAGAGTCTCCCATAGTGCCAGAGCCCTCCTTAGGCATTACGGCTTCCTATATATACAGTTCCCTAAGTTCACTTACATGCGTGCTCAAGGATTCACGGAAAGGATAAACAAGCTGCCCCTATATCCTAATGACTGGATCATACTATTAGAGCTGACCTAGCAGCTGTGACACATTCATAATATTATGAGCAAGAAAAATCTAGTAGGGACACCTTACCTTATTGGCCTCAGCCAGGGAATGTACAACATTCATACCTCCCAATGTGCGGGTACTTCAAAGAAGGAGCTGGCCAAGTACCAATTCAGGCAATATATAGCTCTATCGCGAATGGATCCATATGGTCATATCAAAAAGGAAATGGGACCTAAGTATGGCCACCTTCACAATGTTGAGGATTTTTGGGCCAACTGCAAAGATGATCTTGAAGTACGGTTGTGACACTATATGCACATGACTGCCCTCTATGTGCAAAGAGTCAACTTGTGTCTGGTTCTGGATCAGCTTGAAGAGGATGAGAGCACGGTGATCGATCTGGGATATAGTGTCATCGCCAATATGCCATTGCCCATGATTGACTGGGATGAGCAAGAGGTTGATGACCTCGACATACTCACCAAGCTTGTGGAGGTTCGAACAAAGGTGTGGATCAACCAACAAGTGGCCCGACTGAAGTAACAGGGTGTCGCCTTAACATTTAAGGGACTTGAGAGTGAGCCAAGTGGCTATGATGATGAGGTGTCTACTACTACAACTACGGAAACCTCCAAATCCCCACCATCTATAAAAACAAAGAAGAGAAAGGAAGCTAGTGAGTAGTTGCCTAACCCAAAGGTTTATGCTCGAAAGGCTTCAAAGGGTGAGCCATCCAAAAAGAAAAGAAAAGCAGCCGAGGTTGTGGAGATGCCTGTAATACCCAAAGATCCACTCCTTGAGGGTAGAGAGGAAGAGGTTGACCCACCAAAGTCTCCATCTTCTACTATTAACACTACTCCACCTACTTTGCTTGCAGTATCTGCTGCCTCTCTACCTATGATGGACATCTCTATCCACCTTGCCTCCACTTCTTCGATCGTGTAGGTTATATTAGTGGATTCATCCTCTACCATGACCTTGCTAGTCTCTTCATCTTCTATGTCTCCTTCCCTTCTGTCCACTTCTACTGCTGCAATTCCTGTCCTCAATCTCCCAGAATCCTTCATAAAATACATGCAGAACATGCCATCTGAGCTTTCAGGGATGCTTACAAATCTAGTAGTACAAGACACAACAGCCCAGGCTATGGCTAATGCTCTAGCTCTCCCTCCCCCTACCAAACCACCTAGAATGGAGGCAACAATGCAAATCTCAGATGAGCTCGAGCGACAACAACTAGAGGCTGCCCAAGGGCTCGAAGATGAAGAGTTTGTTTATCATGAGTACCCGATGTTTGAGCACTGGGAAATTGATGAGGTGGCCTATCATTACTCTAGTGAGAGCAGCGAGGAGTTGGACACAAAATTGATCCGAGAAATAGCCGACCCAGAGCACAAATAAGCACTAAGAAGAAGAAAAGGCCAAAAATCAGATTGAAGGTTACTATGGATGCTTCTGGATCTGGAGCAATACAAATAGCAATGTTGGTGGTTGGAGAACAAGGAGTGAATTATAACATCTCCACTATTGACTTGAGAGTGGCCACTAGGGAGCAGAAGGTTGACCACCTCCAAGAATTGGTAGCCATGGTGGTGCACCTTATCCAGCAGGACAAGGTTTCAAAGGAAGAACTTAAAGCACAGGTGGCCGATTTGACAGCCTACATTCAACAATGGTAATCCCCGGATGAGATACCCACCACATCATTGGCCCCACCATAGTTGTTGTCACTAGAGCAAATCAATAAGCTGGAAAGAACAAGGAACTTGGATAAGACTACAAAAAGTTGGTTCTGGCAGGTCTTAGACATGGGGAACATGGGCATAAACTTGGTTGTTCAAACATCAAATAAGTTCCTAGAGGTGCAGAGGACTGTTGAGGGAACGAGGCAATTTTGCGAGGAGTTTTTGAAAAAGTACAGAGTTGCCTACCCAAAAATAGAGGCTATCCTCGCACTGCTGAGTGAAGTTTGGGAGAAGGACCTTGCCCTCAAGGATGATGACCACTGGTTAGTGAATGTGTGGAAATGAGATTTTGATCATCGAAAGGGAAGGCTAGAACAGATCCTGGAATGAGTGGTTCCAGATATCAAATGGGCCAAGGAGGCCAAGGGAGATTGTGTTCACTACCTCAAGCTAATAACAAGGTACAAACTGTCTGTTGTTGAAATCAATCCAGAAAACATAAAGCCTCATTTCTTGAAAAAAAGGGAAAATGGGATGTTAGCTGAGGTTACCATAGATTTCATGGGATTTGCTGCTTGAGCCTTTGCCCAATTTGAGATTTTCAAAATCAATGGTGCCAAGTATGATGACGACTGGAAGAAGCTCGTTAACAACTCCCAGGAATGGAGTTACTAGGTGCTACGATCCGACATCATAGAAGTGGACAAGCTTCAACCATTGATCCTAAGATTCATGGGGTATGTAGCTTTGAAGAAGCAAGAGGGAAACCTTGTCATTGATGATGAATTTCTAAAGTAGTAGCTGCAGCAAAGGGCAAACAACAAAAAGACAAAACTGGTACAGTGTTGCCACTAGAAGACGAAAAAGGGAAAAGATGAAAGATGTTTTAAAAATGTAATATATTTGGGGTTAGGTGAAACCCTAGTGTAAAGTGAATCTTGGCCACACAATAGAATTGAATCTTGTCCACTCTTTTTTCTTTTTGAAAACTATAAATAGGGTTCTCCACCTCTCAGTTTAAGAGAGTTGAGTTGTTGTAAAGGCATGCTACAGAAATTGCAATAGAAAATATAGTTATTTCTTGGTGTATTTTGGATTTATCCACATGTTTCATGATTCTTCTCCTACTAGTTAAAAATTTACTTTAAGTTATTTTTCTGTTCTAGTGTCCTTTAGCTGACTTTGGTGGATTTAGTATGTTGTATTTGGTTATGAAGTTTTCTGTTGTGTGTATGATTTCCTTGTCCATAATTTTGGTCATTTGCTGCTGGTAGGTGACTGTGTAAAGTTAGTCTGGACTACAATTTCATAGATTCTCTTTAAAATTTATCTTTATTCACATTTACATGGTGAATGAATGATGAATATCTGCAGTCCTTAGAAGATAGCATAGATTTCATGATATTGTGAGAATTCTGGTTAAGTGAAATCATATTTTAAGGAAACTGTTCACAACATGAACCTCCATGATCACTATTCATTGATAGTTACATGTTGAAGAACCTTCCCTCTTCCTGAGCCCTTTTTCCTTCCTTTAAGAAACAACCTATGCGAAGGTTCATTGCACATTGTAAAGACAAATCCAACAAAACAATAGAGTTCAAGACTGTTGTTTGAACCTACAAAAAAGTGCGGTAATTCCCTATCTAAAGAACTCTGTTCATAGAACCGATTCTCCTACAATTTTAACTCCCATAAGGCTACCTTGTGATTCTAGAAAATCACATAAATCAACTGAAATATTCCAAGCACTAACAAGAATTGACATCTGAGAGACCTTGGGATAGTGTTCTGCAATTTGATTGTGGAAGTTTGTCTTTCAAGACAGGTGATGCACCTATGCATTAATTATGTTAAGAAGTGCATAAAAACACCATCAATAGAATCGGTGCTAGAGGGAGGGCCTTTTGGAGATAAAGCTGGATCGAATTGGGTCATTCTCCCCTTAGAGATTTCATCGAGTCTTGAGATCTACACCAAATAAGCAAGAATTTCAAGAATTACAACCCCCTATCTGAGCTAAAAGTGGTAAACAAAGGGAACCATCCATCACCGATTCATCCGACCAACTCACTAGTCTATCAACTCCATCTTCTCCATCATCATTAGCAGTGCCACCTTTCACACACCTGATCCAAATAGCCTTCTAGGTTTCCACTCCATCTGGGCTGAACATTGCCTTTTAGTCAAACATAGTCTCTAGCCCTGCCGTTGTCCTGTCGGTTGGTGCTGCCCCTTTGAAATTACAAGCCAATATAGTGTAGCCACCTCCATCGTCCCCTCCAATGGTGTGGCTAGGTAATAAACTATCTCCTTTTCCCTTTAATTTTTACCATGATATGCCAAAAAATCCTGAGAATTTATGCACAAAGTTCAACTCTAGGGATCCACAGAGGACAACCGAGGAGCATGTCAAGATTTTCAAGATTTCCTTGAAGACTATGCAAATCATATATGAAGATGTGGCTTGCAGACTCTTTCCCTATTCCTTAGGGGAGGAGGCCTTCTACTGGTATGTCAATTTGCCAGCCGAAACTATCAGCACATGTGACCTTCTGAAGAATGATTTTTTGCAGAAGTTTAAGACTTTGGTCAGCCCAGTAGACTCATATCGGCATTTCATGTTGGTTGAAAGGGAGATTAATGAACTGATCACTTCATTCAATGATTGCTTCCATAGAGCATACACTTGGCTGCAAGCCCCGTACGTTCTCAATGATGTTGCCATCCTACCTATTTACTATGCAACAATGGATAACCTCACTTCAGCTCTGGTAAAGAGAATGCGACCACTGCCCGCCAGGTTGGTTGATGCGTACACTGAGGCCATTATTGCTAGCACATATTTGGGGCAAAAAATTTATGGTCCACTACCTTCTCTTGGGAAAACTGCGCATCCGACGAAGATTCAGGGGCTTACTCAAGCCTTGCAACATCAAACACCCCTGCTGAATCTAGTACTGCAACTACCTATAGTTCCTCACCTTGGGCATCCAATGAATCAGGCACATCTGGTACCACACTACTTGCTGCTATAGTAGCAACATCCCAATCCTTAGCTATCCCAGATACTAGCATACCTCTAGGCAGTTGAATTCCCACCCACTCATTAGAATCAACCGGTTGCACATCCCGTGTTCCTCTAGAACGCCACACTGCAACTGAACAATACCGAAAAGGAAAGGATTGACAAGCTTACATAAATGATCAAGAAGATGTCCACAAAGATGAAACACTTAAGAAATCAGAATAACCAGCTGCAAGCATCACAAAAGAACATCCAGGCTAACCTTAATCATGATAACCGAGATTATCCTGAAAATTGGGACAATTGGGATGCTAGCACGTTGTCTAGACAAAATTATGATAGAAATCAGAATTCGGGCCAGAACTTTGATAGAAGGCCCTTCCAAAGGAAAAAACAGACATATAACACAAGACCCAACAACGGTGGAGTTCCCATGCCCCTTGATCAGCCCAATAGCAATGAGAACCCCACAAGCAGAGTTTACTTGGCAGAAGCTACTCTATTTGGTTGGTGTCGCATACACAAAACAAGTTGCCACTCTGAGTTGGATTGTCCGGAATTCCAAACTGCAGCTGAGATTTTCCAAGTTGAAGTTTAGAATGCAGTGGACAATTTAGGGTGTAGAGACTTTGTCTCATCTGACCCATATGACTCCTTGGTGTTGGTGCTGAACCAGGCTCCTTTCCCAAGGGTGGAGTGCAACACATTGAAACAGGAGGGTGCCGATTCAAACATCAATGGTAAAACGAAAGAGGTAAGTTCTGAAGGTCCTTTAGCTCAACTTTTCGATTCAATAGATAATGGTCCCAAAGATGATGAAGAAGAGCCTAGGGAAGATGAAGTATAAATGTTCCACCAATGGACTACCCCATACAACCTGAGAAATAAACATGCCGAGGGTCATGCTAGAAGACCTTTTATGACCTCCACTCCATCGAATAATTTCAGCACCCCTCCCAATCCAAATGCAAGTAATAATCTAGGTTTTCCCCATACACCCACATGATATCTCAGTAGAAATAAACAATGGATAAAAAACCAAGGCCAAGCCGCCAGCTCCTCCCACAACTTTTCTTGTTATCAAGAAGTTGAACAGATAGGGGAGTATATTGCTGAGGAATTCAAAAAGGTAAAGCTAGGCGTGTTTGCATTCGAACTTCTAAAGGTGCTTGTAGTCAGGAATGCCTTTTTTAGAATGATAAATGGGACTCCGTCGCAAGGGTCAACTCAAGAAACTCCAGTAAAGAGGGTCTCTTTCAATGATCAAAAAAGTGTGCCGGTCGTTCGACAAACCTTTAACAGTAAGTCTAACCCACCAGCAGGTTAGCAAGCATATAGGCAAACCAACAGAGTAACTAACCAGGTACCGACCCAAAGCAAGGGCAACGAGAAAGACAAGGGCCAAGTCACCCAAGTGGATGTTTTCAGAGGATTGTTTAAGTGGAAATTCGAAACTCCTCCTTTTTTGACCACCATCTGCGTATTCGAGAAGAACCTCCACAACTGCTTGCTAGATTCAGGTGCATCATCCAATGTTATGCCCTTGAGTGTGTGTAGGGCACTTGGAATAATGCCAACTCCCTCCCTATGAAAGGTGACACAACTTGACAAAACTGAGATCAACATAGTGGGGGAAATTAACAGAATACCTATGCAGGTTGCTGATGATCCCCAAATCCAACAAACCATAGACATTCAGGTAGCTGATATCCCAAATACATATAGTATAATCCTGGGAAGGGATTTCACAAGGGCATTGAACGGATACGCTGTGAATGATTAATCGCACATGTGGTTGCCATGGATGGGAATGCCAAATCAGATTCAGATTGATCATGAACCACAAATGAGATTCATGATCACGAAGTGCAACAACACAAACGAGGTGTTGTTTGATGAAATAGATTTGGGGAATTATTCCCCTGTATCGTATCAAAACAAGTAGGAATGCCTTGAAGATCAAGGAACAAGCAAGGTTTTCCTCGTACTATACAACCTACCTGCTAATTTGGCCAATGCCTCTCAGAGCACTGAAGTGCTGATAGAATCCAATGATGAAGAACTCGGAGAGGATGACAATTGTGGATTGCTGGACGACTTCCAAGCTTTCATTAAAAAATGTGTTCAGGACCAGCTTGGTCTGGGGGCCCGAATGAACTTCTAGGAACTTTTTCTCCCCAATTGGTGCAAAGTACATAATGCTGCCCACTCAGAGTTTGACTGCTATTTGGGTCAAACAACAATTGAACACATTAAAAGATAGGCTACTCCGAAGGAGAAAATAGGGTTTACCCCCCCCGAACAAACACATTACATCCCTGCAGCTTCCAGAACGGTTACTGAAATGAAGGACCCATCGAAGCTGAAAATTGGATCTATTGGTTCTACATTCAAGGATTCTCCTAGATTCTGGACGTTGTGCTTTGATGGGTCTAAATCCAAGCACGAAGCTAGGGCGGGTTTCAAATTGATCAGCCCCAAAGGTAAGTCATACTTTGCTGCTCATCGACTTTAGTTTTATTGTACCAATAACGTAGCAGAGTATGAGGATTTAGTCTTGGACCTCTTAATGGCATTAAGAAAGGGTGTCAAAACACTCCAAGTGTATGAAGATTCAGAGTTAGTTGTAAAGCAAGTCAGGAAGCTTTATTCCTACTATGATAGAAGGCTCACCATTTACAAGCACCATGTATGGGATGTAATGGAAGGGTTGGACACATTCAATATTCAATTGATCCCACACGCTCAGAATCATACTACCAATGCCTTGGCACAGGAAGCAAGCATGCTACAACCACTATCCCTATCTGGCCTTAGAAGATTCACGGTTGAGCTCACCACCGTCTCGTCAGTGCCAGATAACGTAGCCAATTTCTAGGTATTCAATGATGAGAAACACATTCTAGATTTTTTCACCAGTTCAGATGTGTTTGCTATGTAGATAATTGACAAGGTCGAAACTCAAGAGGAGGACCTAGATATAGAAGGGATTATCAACCTAAAGACCAACACCATTCCAAGGGGAATGGTTCAATTGGAACAAATTTTTGACCTTGATCAGATTAGAGATTAGGATCAACAGGCAAAGAAGGATACAATCAGCAACCAATGTGACACTTACAATCTAGGAATGGTTGGGAATGCCAAGAATGTGTTCGTTGGAAAGGTGTGCACTCCTAAGGAAAGAAAGGGTATACTCGAGGCCTTGAAAAGTATCATGACATCATCGCTTGGAGCTATGAGGATCTCAAGACATATGATACGTCAATCATTACCCACACTATCCTGCTCAGACCAGATGCAAAGCCATTTCGACAGCGGTAGCGCCCTGTCAATGCTTTGCTGGAACTAATAAAATACAAGGAAGTACAAAAGTTGTTGTTAGCCAAGATCATTTTCCTGATTAGACACTCCACATGGGTGGAAAATTTGGTTTTAGTTATAAATAAAAATGGGGAATCAGATTGTGCATAGACTTCCACAATCTGAACCAAGCTTCAGAAAAGGATAACTATCTTGTACCCTCATTGGATGAGGTGTTACACATAGTAAACAACTCCCAGATGATGTCCTTCCTGGATGGATATTCATGATACAATCAGGTCATGGTACAGTATGAATATCGACACAAAATGACATTCACCACCAAATGGGGAACTTTCGCTTATAGACGAATGTCGTTCAGACTAATCAATGCCAGTGCCACTTTCTAGCGTGCCATGGATATTGCATTCAAGGACTTGATCAAAAAATGAATAATCATCTATATGGATGATTTGATAGTATTCTCAAACCAGCGAGGTAATCACGTTGCTGACCTATGCAAGGTCTTTGAAAGGTGCCACGAGTTTGGGGTTTCCCTTAATCCGAAGAAGTGTATCTTCGGTGTCATTGAGGGGAAGCTCCTTGGACATGTCTTGTCAGAATGGGGGATTTCTATCGACCCCAAATGTGTCCAGTCAATCATGAAGATCCAGTTGCCAGGCAGCAAAAAGGAATTGAAATCCTTTTTCAGAAAGATCAACTTTGTCCACAAGTTTATCATAGGCTTCACGAAGATCGTCAAACCACTCAACGCTATGCTAAAACAGGATGCTAAGGTGGAGTAGACCCCAAAAGCAAAGAAGCCTTTTGGGGAAATCAAGAAGGCAATTGCTGATGCCCCTGTGTTGGTCAGCCCCAATTACCTGAAGCCCTTCTACATCTACTCCTTTTCTTTGGATCATTCTTGTGCCAATATCTTGACATAAAAGGGTGACGAGAGGAGTGAACATCCAATCACCTTCATGAGAACCCCTCTAAAGGATGCTGAACTATGCTATCATAATGTTGAAAAAAAATCCTATGCCCTTGTTAAAGGAGTCAAAAATTTCAAACATTATATCTTGCACAACAAGTTTTTCTCTATCGTTCCTGACCCCGCGGTGAAGATGTTGCTTATGCAGAATGAGTTAGGAGAGTGAAGGGCAAAGTGGATTGCATTGCTGGAGGAGTATGATATGGAGATGCAACCGATGAAGCTGGTGAGGGGATAGGCACTTGCCAAAACAATGGCGGAGGTGGTTATTGATGTTGGACCTGAGCTCATAGTGCAGCAGTACTAGCTGGAGGATGTTTCTCCATGGGAATGGTACGATGACATAGTGTACTACCTGCTGAATCATAAATGTCTGCCTCATTTATAGGGAGTCCAAAGGTGATCCCTTAGGTTGAAAAGAAGTAGCTAGATGTTATAGGGCACCATATTGTACAAGAGAAATCATGAAGGTATCTAATTGAGATACCTTGGTAAAGAAGAGGTTGATCATGTTCTCAAGGAATTCCATGATAAGTTTGGGACCAGTCACGGTTTTGGTTTATCAAACACATTTCAGATATTAAGAGCTAGGTACTATTGGCCCACCATTTTCAAGGATGCCCATGGTCATGTCAGAACTTGCCACATGTGCCAGACTGCTACCACCAGAGAGATGAATGCTATTATCCCATTGTAGCCTGTTTTGGAGGTAAGGCCATTCGTGCAATGGGGTCTCAACTTCATTGGTCTGGTAAACCCTCCATCATCTGCTGGACACAGGTACATTCAGACCACTACTGATTATTGTACTAGGTGGAAAAAAAATAGCTTGTAGGTAATGTACAACTGAAGTAGTAAGTAATTTTCTGGAAAGTTTTATTTTAAATTATTTTGGTTGTCCTTATGCTCTAGTACGCGATAATGGCCATGTGTTTGCTTCATTAAAATTCATGGGTTGGGATTTCGATTATGGTATCGCCCTTAAATTTTCATCCAATTATTACCCTCAAGGCAATGGCCTTGCTGAATCAACCAACAAGAACTTGATCAATGTGATCAAGAAGCTGGTAGATAGGAATCCCAAGGATTGGCATACCCAACTTCATTTCACCCTTTGGGAGGATCACACCCAACACAAGGCTGCCCTCAGAGATTCCCCATATCATCTCATTTATGGCTTGGAGCCCATCTTTCGCATACACTTGAGATTCCTACCCTCCATTTTATCAATGATTTTTATGAAGGAGGAGACCACAGAGAAGCTCGCCTGGCCGAGTTGCTGCACCTTGAAGAAGTATGAGACCACACCATAGAAAATTTTGCCAAATATCAGGGCGTAGTCAAAAGATGGTTTTCCCGCTGAGCCAAAGTTAAGGCCTTCCGTATTTCCGATCTAGTCCTTCACTGGGACAAGGCCCACTGAAAGAAAGGGGGACACAACAAATTCAAAAAGCTCTGACTTGGCCCCTTTCAAATTGCTGAAATCCTTAGAGAAAATGCTTAAATACTTTGATTGGTGAAGATGTCCCATTGCCTATCAATGGGTAGCACATCAAGCATTACTTCTAGGCCTGAGCTCTTCGAGAGCTATTTGTGTAAATACTTATATATAATTTAGAATAGGTTTCCTTCTTTATCCTTCGATTGTGCCCGTTTTCTCGGCTATTTTGTTTGGACCTTGGAAGAGTCTTCCCCTTTTTCTATGGTGGCCATGCTCGGCTTGATAAACATTTTTCCCTGTTGCCCGCTCTTACGCTGTTCTCTAGATAAACCTTCATTCCCTATTGCTAACTTCTGAAAGCCCTTAAGCATGGGTTTTCAACTTTCGAACTCTGAACTAACCTAGGAGGGCTATCTGCTTGGATTCCCTACATTTATCATGGAACACACAAAAGCACATTTCAAAATTTCCAAAGAATGGTATGGTGATTACTGAGAGGGCTAGATAAGTGAAAAATCTAATTCTGCTCCAGTGACCACTGTGATTCCCAAGCCCATAGTGAGCTTCATTGCTTAAATGGTTGAACAAAAAGAAAAGAGAAATGCTGAAAGAAATATGAAATGAAAAGAATAGACAAAGTGAAAATAACAACCGTATGGGTGTGCGAATATCTCTACCGGGGCTATGGACACCTGGCTGGTAGTAGAGCTATGTTCATGGGGTCACAACAATAACTCTATTGGGGCTATGGACACCTAACTGGCAGCGGAGCAATGTCCAGGTTACTTTTGGGGTCAGGCGAACTACGTAGCTTATCTCTCTCGATTGGTGGTGTCTCATGCTATCTCCAAGGAAAGTAAACTCAACATGCACACACTTCCATGATGATGTCGCGGCATGATTCAATCCTACATGTTAAGATTCAATCTTGCCTTCTTAACATGCTCTTAGTTCAGCTTTGAAAATTAGCTTTGGCATGTGAAACCAAAGATGATGGGTTCAAAATGAATATTTATCTTTAGAACGTCGGGAGTGTTCTCCCAGCGGAGTCGCTATTTGTTGTGCCTATTGCACACACACCCCATTCAAAACGGGGACCCTCTCTTCCCTCTTTTTCTTTTTGGGTCCTTTTTGCTATGCCTTATTTTGCGTGCCCATTTTTGTGCCCTAAAAAGGTCAACATATTCTCAAAAGTCACATTTTAGGTTTTACCAAATTCGCCCCCTTGTAAAATTCCAAATCTTAAGCGATTTCGGGTTTCCCTTGTTAGATTTCCTTTCTAATGTCCCTGGTTGCTTCCGGGCCCAGACCCTCGAGTTTCCCCTCTTAGGATTCCGTTCTAGTTTTGCCATCCTGAATGGCAGCTGTGTGACATCTTTCTAGCCCCCCAGGCCCGACCTTCCGGGATTCCCTTTGGACTTTTCCATTCCAAACGACCGCCAACTTTCGTCTTTCCAGACATCGAACTCTGGAGCTCCCGTCACTGTTTGCATTTCACTCTAGAGATTTTTGAAACGACCATGGCTTGATGTCTTCCCAGCCACTGGACCCCGTTCCTCTTGCCATCGCTTGGGAATTTAAACACAGCTATCTCACCTACCTCTGTACCGAGCATTTAATTAGAAGATGAATGGCGTCGGGGTTATATAAACAAGTTTCAAACTATCATTTTCACATAAAGACGTGATAGAAAAAGACAACGTCGCCCCAAAAAATTCCACCTCTGCGCCCGGACCACTGCTTCGCCGTTCCTCATGAATTCGATAAAAGTATTGTTTGGGGTTTTAAGGTACGTTCACCATCTGCATGCCTCATCCTTTTTTCCTTGAAATCATGGATTAAATCAAGTAAAAAACCTAAAAAGAACCTAAAACCTGGTAGAATAGTACCTTAGCCAAAAAACTCACGAATTCAAATTTGAAAAATCCATCGTTTGGTGAGTGAAATCGAAGACTAGATATTCACCTCTCTATTGCTATTCTTCGGAAAAGTCGACGACACCTCTCGGACTTGGACCTCTCCACTGCTGTCCATGCACAAACTCAAAACTTTGAAAAAAAAATAGTGTCCACCGTGCCCTCGAGTCCTGGCCTCCGGAATTCCCTTCCCGGGTTTTTGTTGTGCCTCCGCCATTTCGAACGGCCTTCTTTGAGCATCTTCCCGACCCCCGGACCCCGAGCGTGAGACGTCCATCTGAAAACTTGCAACAAAACCAAACATCCAAATTGTTGTCGGATCCCGACTTCTGAAATTCCATGTTCGAAATTCTGTGTTGCTTTCGCCATTCTGAATGGCTATCCCGAGACGTCCTTCCGACTCCCAGACTCCGGACACCCTTTTTCCGGGCACAGGTTAAAACTAAAACATGACGTCCAAATTCCCTTCAGATCCCAGAATCTTGAATTCTATCACTGAGATTCCCTTCTGGTTTCGCCATTCCAAATAGTCCGACCTGAACATCTTTCTGACCTCTGAGCCCTGACCTTCAGTTCACCATCGAGCTTTCTTAACTGATGAATTCATCTCCAGAGATTTCCCTTTGAACTTCCATCCGCGGATTGCCACCATCATTTCACCATTTTCTACGGCTGTCCCGTGATAGCATCCAGACCCCAGAAACCCGAACTCTGGAGCCTGGAACCCGGAGTGTCGTCCTCCCTACGTCGTTCCAAACGACCTTCCTGCAGCTGAAATCCAAATGACTAAATGAAGGCTCGAATGACCTCCAAATCCAAAATGGACTTCAACCCACTTGCTAAAATTGGGCCTTTCCTCATGCCAAACCTTTTTTTGATCAAATCCAAGACTGGAAAGGTCATTGGGAGTGTCGTGCCTCGTTTTCCCTTCCAAACGACATTCTGCCAAGGGAATTTTGGCCCTGGGAACCCAGATTTCCTGTTTTACTTCCTTAAGATGTTTTTATCAAGTGTTAGGTGATTATCAAATATGAATGATGATTGTGGATCTAGCCTTTATGTAGGGATTTGTTCAAGGCCACCTTTCCATGATAATGTTACTAATTCACGTCTCTTTGTGCAGGATTTATGGAATCCAGTGCAGAAACCTCTGGCGCTACCAAGGAAAACGCAAAAGGAACTACTAAGGCACCTCGAGGTGAGGAGGATAAGGATCAAATGAAGTTCAAATTTTAGGGGGTGCTATTACACTCCAGAATCACCACTCTTTGGAGAGACATCACATATACCAATATCAAGCATGTCGATATTGACGAATTTACACGGAGGGTCAAGGTGGATCTGAAAATAGAAAATGCAAAGTTAATCAAAAGCAGTGGACTTGCCAAGGTTGTAGGCTTCCCGCCAGCGTTGGTAGCCCCCAGCTAGTAATGGAATGCTGGGAAGCGTATCAACCAAAAACCAAAATCATAGTAGACAAAGATGGGAACGTTCTTGCAGATATGTCCCCTCTTGGGATAACTACAACTTTCCACATCCTCACCTTTGAGAGCATGGAGACTCTGACTGTAGAAGAATGCAAGACATTGTGGGACCAAGATCCTATGAGGTGCAAGAAACTGATTAATTAGTATTGGTTGAAGGATAAGTGGGCCAGTGCTGGAAAAGTTCCTTAGGAGCTCTTTCATAGTGATTTATTTGAGGACTACCATGACCTCATCACCCTATTGAGTAGGGTAATGGGCCTTCCTGCTACAGCTTTCTTTCAAGAGTGGATGTTATACTTTTTGGAGAAAATCCTCTGTGGGACTGACTCTTCCTTTTATTGGGGGGAAATAATTAGCAATTGCTTTCATGAGAAATTTATCAGTGTAAATAAGACATCAAAGTTCTACATGACACCATACTTGGTCTATTCAATTGCTGACGAGTGAGATTACCATGGATTGACTGCAATTCCCAATGAGGCACCAAGGAGGGAACTTAAGCCCTATGAAAAATATCCACAATTGCAATACAAAAACTTCAAGAGAGACTACTATAGGGTAAATGATGCATTCATTGCCTACATCATCCGATTGCTTGAAGGAGATTTCAAGAGAAGATTCTCCCATAGTTCCAAATCCCTCCTCAAGAATTACGCCTTCCTATATATATAGTTCCCTAAGTTCACTTACATGCACGCTCAAGGATTCACGAAAAAGGCCAAACAAGCTACCCCGGTACCCCAATGACCAGATCATACTATTAGAGCTGACCTGGAAGCTATGACACATTCATAATATTCTGAGCAACAAACATCTGGGAGGGACACCTTACCCTATTGGTCTTAGCCAAGGAATGTAAAAGATTCGTACCTCCCAATGTGCGAGTAATTCAGAGAAGGAGGTGACTGAGTACCACTTCAGGCAATATACAACTCGGCTGTGAAAGGACCCATATGGTCATATCAGATAGGCATTGGGACCTGAGTATGCCCACCTCCACAATGTTGAGGATTTATGGGCCAACTGCAAAGATGATCTTGAAGCACAGTTGCGACACTTATGTGCATGACTACCCTCTACATGCGAAGAGTCAACTTGTGTCTGGTTCTGGATCAGTTTGAAGAGGATGAGAGCATGGTGATCGATCTAGGATATAGTGCCATAGACAATATGCCATTTCCCATGATTGATTGGGAAAAGCAAGAGGTTGATGACCTTGACGTACTCACTAAGCCCATGGAAGTTCAAACGAAGGCGTGGATCAACCAAAAAGTGGCTCGACCGAAGCAATAGGGAGTCGCCTTAACATTTAAGTGACTCGAGAGTGAGCCAAGCAGGTCTGATGGTGGGGTGTCTACTAGTACAATTGGGGAAACCTCCAAATTTGTACCATCTATTAAAATGAAGAAGAGAAAGGAAGCTAGTGAGCAGTTGCCTAACCCAAAGGTTTATGCTCGAAAGGCTTCGAAGGGTGGGCCTTCCAAAAAGAAAAGAAAAGTAGCCGAGGTTGTGGAGATTCTTGTAATACCCAAAGATTCACTCCTTGAGGGTAGAGAGGAAGAGCTGCCAAAGTCTCCATCTTCTACTATTACCACTGGTCCACCTACTTTTCATGCAATATCTGCTGCCTCTCCACTTGTGGTGGACATCTCTATCCACCTTGCCTCCACTTCTCTGATCATGCAGGTTATATCGGTGGATTCATCCTCCACCCCAACCTCTCCAGTATCTTCATCTTCTATGTATCCTTCCCTTCCATCCACTTCTACTGCTGCAATGCATGTCCCCAGTCTCCCAGAATCCTTCATAAAATACATGTAGAACGTGCCATTCGAGCTTTCAGGGATGCTTACAAATCTATTAGTACAAGCTGCAATAGCCTTGGCTATGGCTAATGCTCCAGCTATCCCTCCCCCTACCGCACAACGTATAATATAGGAAACAATGCAAATCTCAGATGAGCTCGAGTGACAACAGCTAGAGGTTTCCCAGAGGCCCGAAGATGAAGAGTTTGTGTACCATGAGCACCCAATGTTCGAGAACCAAGAAATCGATGAGGTGGCCTATGAATCCTCTAGTGAGAGCAGTGAGGAGTTGGACATGGAATTGATCTGAGAAACAAATGAGCCAGAGCTTGAAGAAGAGTGGAAAAAGCAACTCAAAGGGATCGAGGACCAAGAGGCTGTAGGGCAGCCTATGATTGAAGGATTTGCTGCTCTGGAGACTGAGATTGGTAGGTCTCCAGTTGAAAGACATGATTGAACCCCGGAGCGTGACGAGGATTTATCCCTTTGTGAAAATGAGCATGAGGATAAGCTCGAGCAACATGAGTATGATCAAGATGAAGAGGAAAAATATGCTGAAAGGGAAGATCCTTCCAACAAACAATTGCTCACCAAGTCTCCCACTAAACATGTAACTCACAAACAGGATTCCAATGAGGAAAAGGAGGATGTGGGGGTTGAGAAGGAGGCCCTTGTTGTCAAAACTATTGAACTTGAGGTGGAGGGCAACAAGGATCAATGTGAATCACCCAAGGATGGTCCCCAGATGCCCGATTGGCTAGGAAATCAGCTTAGGCAAAAGACTCCCACCCTAAAAGATCCTAAGGCGAGGCTATAGGCAATATTGGCAAGAGCACAGATAATAACTAAGAAGGAGAAAAGGCCAAAAATCAATTGAAGGTTACCATGGATGCCTTCGGATCTAGGGTAGTAAAAATAGTAATGCCGGTGGTTGGAGAACAAGGAGTGACTTATAACGTCTCCACTATCGACTTGGGAGTGGCCACTAGGGAGCAGAAGGTTGACCACCTCTGAGAATCGGTAGCCATGGTGGTGCACCTTATCCAGTAGGACAAGGTTTCAAAGGAAGAACTTAAAGCACAGGTGGCCAATCTGATGACCTACATTCAGCAATGGTCATCCTCGGATGAGATACCCATCCACGTCATTGGCCCCACCACAATTGTTGTCACAAGGGAAAATCAATAAGTTTGAAAGAACTAGGAACTTGGATAAGACTACAAAAATTTGGTTTGGCAGGTCTTAGACATGGGGAACATGGGCATCAACTTAGTTGTCTGAACAACAAATAAGTTCCTCGAGGTGTAGAGGACTCTTGAGGGCACGAGAAAAGTTTGTGAGGAGTGCCCGAAAAAGTACAGAGCTGCCTACCCAAAGATAGAGGCTATCCTTGCACTGCCGAGTGAAGTTTGGGAGAAGGACCTTGCCCTCAAGGATGATGACCACTAGTTAGTGGATGCATGGAAATAATATTTTGATCATCGAAAGGGAAGGCTAGAGGAGATCCTGGAACGAGTGGTTCCAGATATCAAATGGGCCAAGGAGACTAGGGGGGATTGTGCTCAATACCTCAAGCTGAGAATGGGGTACAAACTACCTACTGTTGAAATCAATCCAAAAAACATAAAGCCTCATTTCTTGAAAAAAATGGAAAATGGGATGTTAGCTAAGGTTACCACAGATTTCATGAGCTTTGCTGCTTGAGCCTTTTCCTAGTCTGAGATTTTCAGAAGCAATGCTACCAACTATGACGACGACTGGAAGAAGCTTGTTAACAACTCCCAGGAATGGAGTTACGAGGTGCTACAATCTGACATCATAAAAGTGGACAAGCTTTGGGAATTTATCCTGAGCTTCATGGGGTATGCAACTTTGAAGAATCAAGAGGGAAACCCTATCATTGATGATGAATTTCTAAAAGAGTAGCTGCAGCAAAGGGCAAACAACAAAAAGACAAAACTGCTACAGTGCTGCCACTAGAAGACAAAATAGGGAAAAGTAGAAAGATGTTTTAAAAATGTAATATATTTTGGGGTAGGTGAAACCCTAGTGTAAAGTGAATCTTGGCCACACAATAGAATTGAATCTTGGCCACTCTTTTTTCATTTTGAAAACTATAAATAGGGCTCTCCTCTCATTTTAAGAGAGTTGAGTTGTTGTAAAGGCATGTTGCAGAAATTGCAATAGAAAATATAGTCATTTCTTGGTGTATTTTGGATTTCTCCACATGTTTCATGATTCTTCTCCCACTAGTTAAAACTTTACTTTAAGTTATTTTTCTGTTCTAGTTCCCTTTAGCTGACTTTGATGGATTAGTATGTTGTATTTGGTTATGAAGTTTTCTACTGTGTGTACGCTTTCCTTGTCCATACTTTTGGTCATTTGCTACTAGTAGGTGACTATGTAAAGTTAGTCTGGGCTACAATTTCATAGCCGCTCTTTAAAATTTGTCTTTATTCACATTTATGTGGTGAATGAATGATGAATATTTGCAGTCCTTAGAAGATAGCATAGATTTCACCATATTGCGAGAATTTTGGTTAAGTGAAATCATATTTTAAGGAAAGTGTCCACAACAGTAACCTCCATGATCACTATTCATCAATAGCTATAGGTCTAGGAACCTTCCCTCTTCCCGACCCCTTTTTCCTTCCTTTAAGAAATGACCTATGCTAAGGTTCATTGCACATTGTAAAGCCAAATCCAATAAAATAATGGAGTTCAAGACAACTGTTTGAACCTACAGCAAAGTGCGGTAATTTCCTATCTGAAGAACTCTATTCATAGACCTGATTCTCCTATAGTTTTAACTCCCGTAAGGCCACCTTGTGATTCCAGAAAATTACATAAATCAATTGAAATATTCCAAGCACTGTCAAGACCTGACATCCGAGAGACCTTGGGATAGTGTTTTGCAATTTGATTGTGGAAGATTGTCTTTCAAAAGAGGTGATGCACCTATGCATTACCTGTGTTGAGAAGTGCATAAAAACACCATCAACAAGCTCTAAGCATACAAAGTTTTTCTTGTCTCATGAAGCTCAAAGATCATTTTGTGTGGCACCTTATTAAAGTTATCAGGAGTTATAAATTTGGTATTGTTTGAACAAGAAGCTCGATCGAGGCATGAATTTCCCCATAGCCACTTGCATGTATGTGAGTGCATACCATCCATGAGTGTATGTGTCTCAATTTTTGGGACTTCTCACCCAACAGATAGCCAAGAGTTCCATTTCCTCAGAGTGAGTATGCATTTTTTGGACAAACAACCTAGATCAGATCCACATGGCGATGGTCAAACAGTCAAAGCTTGATCTAAATCTTTTTTTATTTTTCCTTTTTATCTCTTTCCTCTTTGGGAGTGTATGCATGAACTTTGTTGTTGTTCTTTACATCATTCTCATGTGTGTTATTTCTTTTCTATGTCCTTTTGTGTCATGGGATCTTGATCCTGGGGACTTGATCACCCTTTTTGATCATTTTCATCCCATCTTGTTGGAATTGGTACATTTGAACCCCTCTTGATGCATGTTTGTCTACTTTAGTGTGAGTTTGAAGCAAGTTCCTCCTCTCACTAAAGTAGGGGCTAAATGTAGTATAAAAAAATGTGTCCCTTTACATTTTCACACTTGTTTGGGCCCTCCTTGTGGATTTTGGCTTAATGTTGCCTTGATTTAGTGTTGTAATGTGAATGAAACAAGTTCACATTAGGTATTGGGCCCTTGTGAACTAATAGATTTTAGTGGTACCTTTCTAAAGTTTTGTAACTCACTTTCACACTTTTTTAGGGTTTTATCAAATAACTAAGCATAATAAACTTATTTTTAATCAAAATAAACCTTAATCTCACTTTATTTGGAGTGTTGTAAAGTGTTGTAACACACTTTCACACTTTTCTAGGCTTTTCATTAATGGTTGGGCTTCATTATGCTTTACTTAGCCCTATTTTGCATCCACAAGCCTCACTTATTACATTTTTTTGAGCATAATCTTGACACTAATCAATAACCAATCATAATTCAGGTGTTTCTAGCTTGTGTGGCCCAAATTTATGGATATGGGACTCATTCGCCACCTTGGGTGAATTGGTCCCACCTAAATTTTTGGGTCTTGAACCATTTTTCACACATCTCTAAGCCCTTTTGGTTTTTGGTCCCATACATTATGTTTGATAGGACTCATTCACCACTTTGGGCGAATGAGTCCCATGTGGCCCAAAATCAAATTTAAATCAAATTTTTGGTGGGATTTTAATCTCCTAGATTTGATGTCGGCTTTTGGTGTTGTAATTTTGAGAATTCTTGCATAATTGAGTATAAATACGAGGTTCTTTCACTCATTTTCTCCTAACAAGAATTCAAGTTTCTTAGCATTCAATAGATCATTGAGCGTTCACAAGATAATTCAGGAGCACTGAAGAGTAGATTATCAAGGATTTTAGAGTATTTCAAGTAGTCAAAGATTACATTCATCGTATTTGTTATTCTGCTAACAATCATGATGTAGATTTTAAGATTCAAGCAAGTGTTTCAAGCAAGTTCAACATCATTCAAGCAAGAGTCAAGAACCACATCTATTTCAACCATATTTGCAACACCTTATTGCTAGGGTTTGGTGACTTGCAACATTGTCTTTTGTTCATTCATCATTCTCCATTCATATTTTCTTTCATTTCAAGTTTTAATTACCAACAAGGGGTTTTACCAAGGAAAATCCCTATCCACTAACCCTAATTTTTTTCCCCTCTCCTTTGTGTGTGATTTGTAGAGCTAGGTTGAAAATTTCCTAAGAAGAAATATAGGAGAAAAGTTGTCATTGGATCAAAGTTGTCAAAGTTTTCATTAAGCCTTGGAGAACATTGGAGAAGGCCTACAGGTTGCAAATCAAAGTTTCAGACCCAAAAATCAGTCAAGAAGGATATAGTAGACAAGGAAGAGTAGAAATAGCTTTGAAAGTTGCCAAAAATCCCAACTGGACCGATTCACCACTTCTGGTGAATGAGTCCCAGTTCTAGTACATTTTCAAGATTTTGCAGATCTAGACACCGTTTTGGTAGATTTTTGTTCTTGCATAGTTTCCCAAAAATAGGACCGATTAACCCAACTTCATGAATGAGTCCCAGTCAGCTTTGACAATAGATTTTTTAGTGATTTAGACCTCCATTCTGACATTTCCAATTTTCTAGGTACACACTTTCTGTTTTACATTTTTTCTATTGCATTTCATTGATCTTTCTAGACCATTTAGAGTTAGTTTGCATTCAAAGAGGTTTTTACATTTGATATTGCATTTCATTGTCTTTTTCAAGTCTAAAATTCATGGTGAATCACTCATTAGATCATATTCAACCCCTAGGACAACCCTCTTGCAAGATATCTTTCTCTTTTGAGATCTCAAGGGTTTGTTCTTGAGTGAAAGTTAGTGAAAGTTGCCCCTTTTGGTCCTAAACCTCTTAAAGGTGAAAAGGCTCAAATTTTCCACCTTTCAAATATATCATATACATATATATATATATTTAAATACCATAATGTATTTATATATACATATTTATATATAACTGTTAATATATATATTTACAATATATCATAAGTCAATAATGTAAGCATACATTTGATATATATATATATGAGTACAGGAAAGATAGTATATAATAAATACATTATATTGAATGTATGCATATATATATGTATAAAAGTATATGCCTCATGTACACGTATATGTAAGTATATCTCTATCAATGCATCCATATGAGCGTGTCCATCTACCAACGTACGTGTGTATTGATATACATATAAATATGGATATTTATATATTATATACATACATACATACATACATATATGTTCACATTCAATTCACATATCATCATTCACAATTACCATCATATTGATAAGTGTTTACATGTAGTACATCTATACATGTGCATATACATGTCATTAGATCCCATTGAAATTTATGTGCATATATATACACATAATCCACATACATCCCACTTGTCTATATAATCATAATAGTACAAGAAATATCTCAAAATCTCAATAGGAAAACATCACCCAATAATGTATGCAGTAGTAAACAAGACTCTAATTCAAACACATCAACTAAAGATGACTTACCAACTACCCACAAACGGACTCAACTCAATCATTCTAATGTGGTGTGTGTATGCTTAGATAGTTTACTTTTAATGGTTACTTGACCAAGATCTTCTCCTGAGTGATACTTCCCCTCTACCTGGAGGAATGGAACATATACCTACATCCAATAACACATGCACATAACAATCAATTGTTCACAACATATGAAGTATACATAAAACATCTCCAAAGTTAGAATAATAATTCAATAACCATCCATTCACATATATGCAATATTTCCCCATGAAATAACATCAACTGAGATAAAATCAAATGAGATAGCATCAAATGAGATGCATTCACATTGATAACAAGGTACAAGAACAATTTATTCAACTCCAGAATTCACATTACATTCATATTTACCCAATGTAGTAATAGTAAATAGTAACTACACAATTGGGTTGTAACATACTCACCCCCTTGTGAATCATCATCCCCGATGACTTTAGGTATTATTATAACATAATAACTAAAAACACATTATTTCAATAGATCTCAAAAATATTAAGAATATGAGGAAATTTTTGCTGAATTTCCACATAGTCCTCCCAAGTAGCTGAATCTTCTGTGTACTAGTCCCACTGGAATTTTCACTACAAGACTTCTCTATTTTGCAAGCAAAGCTTATGTGTTTGGATCACCTTTATAGGCTCTAGAGTTAATACTCCACGGTTTCGAACCTGTAAAGCCGTCCAATCAATTATATGATTATCCCTTGGTATGTCCTTTTAAAGGTAGGACATATGGAAGACGTTATGCATTTTGGCAAGTGCTGGTGGCAACACGATTCAATAAGCTATTGGATTCACTTCCTCTAGAATCTCAAAAGGTCCAACATAATGTGGGGCTAACTTAAAAGACTTTCCAAATTTAATGGAGCTCTTGTGAGGTTTCACTCTCAACAATAATTTGTCACTTAAGGAAAAATTATGAGGCACTCTCTTAGCATCAACGTAGCTTTTCTATCTATCGTTAGCTTCATATAACCTTTTCTTAACAATATTAACTTGTTCATCCATTTCAACCAACATCTCTAGCCCAAGACTCACTCGATCCTTAAGTTTATCCCAACTTATAGGAGTTTGACACTTTTGGCCATACAAAGCTTTGAAAGGAGACATCTTTATCGCAAAATGATAAGAGTTATTGTAAGAAAATTCAACTAAGGGTAAGTAGTCTTCCCACTTGTATTGCTGATCCATGCAATACATCCTAAGTAGGTCTTCGAATACTTGATTCACCCTTTCAGTTTTCCCATCCATTTCTGGATGATATGCTGAGCTAATATTCAACTGAGTCCCTTAGTAGAAAATAATGTTTGCCAAAACCTAGAAGTGACTTGTGCATCCCTATCTGAAATAATCTTTTCAGGAATCCCATGCAATCTAAACACTTCTTGCACAAATTTTCTTTCTATGATAGGTGCTCCATCAGTTAGATTCCTAGGTATAAAATGTGCTACTATGGTAAGCTTATCTACAACCACAAGAATGGAATTGTGCTTATTCCTTGACATAAAAAATCCTTGCACAAAGTCCATACTTATGACTTGCCACTTCCTCTCTGGTATATCATGTGGGTATAACAAGTCTGCAGGATGATGATACTCAAATTTCATCCTTTGATACTTAAGACACCTATCCACAGAAATAGTGGCATCTCCCTTCATTCCCTTCTAGAAGTATAATGGTTTTAGATCAACCATAATTTTTGTCATTCTAGGATGTCTAGAGTATGGTGCTTTGTGTATTTCCTTTCATACTAGATTTCTTAATTCTTTTAAGTTAGGTACATACATTCTACCCTTATCTAAGTAATCCATTAGGTTTAAAATGAAAACCTTCATACCTATAATCTTGTTGATTATCAATGATTGTTTGCTTGAATTGCAAGTAATACCCATCCTCCATGCACTTTTGGAGTACTTGCCCCTTAAAATTGATTTGAATTGTTACTATAGAAGAAATATGATGTCTTTGACTTAATGCGTCGATAACCCAATTTTATTTCCCTTTAATATAATTGATATTAAAATCATAGTCAACTATTAAATCTAACCACATTCTCTACCTAGCATTCAGATTTGGTTGAGTGAAAAGGTACTTTAACTCATTATGGTCAATTTTCATCTCAAAGATTTTTCCTAACAAATAGTGCCTCCACATTTGTAATGCATGAACCACAACTGTTAATTCTAAATCATGCAGTGCATAATTCATCTCATAAGGTTTCATCTTCCGAGATTCATAAAAAATTACTTGCTCATCTTGCATTAGTACACCTCCCAACCCTTCTCTGCATGCATCTGTGATAACCATAAAGTTACCTTCAAGATCTAGTACTTTTAAGATCGGTGTGATGGTTAATTTATCTTTGAGTTGGTCAAAAGACTCTTGAAACTTCTGAGTTCATTCAAATCTCTTTCCTTCATTTTTTAAAGAAGTAACCGAGAAAGTGATCTTAGAGAAGTTCACAACAAACTTCTGATAATACCTTGCTAATCCCATGAAACTTCTTACCTTTGACACATTCTTAGGTAGAGGCCACTCAAGTGCCGCCTGAATCTTAGATGGATCTACAACAATTCCATCTGCCAAGATCACATGACCCAAATAATGTACCCTCTTTTGGAAGAATGTACACTTGGAAATTTTACCATACAACCTATGTTCTCTTAGACATTGTAGGATCATTTCTAAATTATCACAATGTTCTTCCTCATTTCTAGAATATATCAAAATATCATCTAGAAAAACTAATACAAATTTGTCTAGGTAATCCCTTAACACACTATTCATTAGGTTCATGAATGTTGTAGGTGCATTTGTCAAACCAAAAGGTAAAAAGGTGAACTCATAGTGTCCATATCTAGTTTTGAATTTAGTTTTAAAGATATCTTCATCCTTAATCCTCAAATGGTGATATCCAGATCTCAAATGTATTTTAGAGAATATGGCGGCTCCCCTCATTTGATCAACAATTTCATCAATGCACGGAAATGGATACTTGTTCTTAATTGTAGCTTTGTTTTAAACATACGATAGTGGATGTACAAAAAAAAGGTACAATCCTTATTTTTAACAAAGATGACTAGCAATCCCCAAGGTGAAACACTTGGTCTTATTAGTCCTTTTGGAAACAATTTGTCCAATTGTGTCTTAAGTTCCATAAGTTCAGTGGTTTTCATCCTATAGGGTACCTTGGAAATAGATTTTGACCCTGGAATTATATCTATAGAGAGGTCAAATATTCTTTTTGAAGGTAATCTAGGTAGCTCATTTGGAAACACATCCGGTTTTTTTCTTAATATTAGATAATTCTCCATATGCAATTTTCTAGTTTCATCTATTTCACCATATTGTAGTTCCTGAAAACTCTGGAACTCTGAATCATAACTATCCTTCCCAAATTATTCAATATTTATGGTAGAGAGTTTACATGCTTTCTTCTTAGCTCTTATAAGTTGCATTACCATAATTTTTCGAATCCTAACCTCTCTAGGTATCCCTTAGAATTTTACTTGATTTCTAAAATCATCTAGGCATTCTACTATCTTTTCATGGCAATGTACCTTAGCCCTATGTTTCCACAACCAATTCATACCTAGGATAACATCATATGATCCTAGAGGTGCGGCATAATGGTTTACTTCTGTAGAAAAACTAGGTAGTTCTATCCTAGCCTTGAATAGACATTGATCCACCTTTGCTCTTGTTTGGTTTGCATACTCTACACCCCACTTGAAATTTCCATGTGTCCCACTTTTCTATATAGTTGTTTAGCTATTCTAGGTGAAATGAAATTCTCAGTCACACCAATATCAATAAGAACATAAATAGGTAAGTCAAAAAAAATATCTGGCATTTCAATTGGAGTTACTTGGTACTTTTCCCAATGATTATCCACTACTACATGTATCTTATGCTGAAACATTGCTTGTTGGGTGGGTAATGGATTACCATATGGTCGCGATCCAGAATTTTTATTGGGACACTCACTAGCAAATTGGTCCCCTCTACATATAAAACATCTTGTAGATGACCCTCTTTTCCCTATGCTTTCCCTAGACTTGTTGATACTTTCATTAGTCTTGTTGGTATTACCCATGCTAGAATCATTTTGTTTACTATTTCTTCCAGCCTGCTTTCCATTTTTGTGGAATATTTTTCCCTTTTTCATTGGAACATTTTATACTGATTACACCTTCTTTGGAACTATCTTTTCAGGAACTTCCACATCCTTCTTTTTGCTCCCTTCATTCTTGATGAGTGGAGTTAGCCCTAAGATTTTTCTCTTGCTTAATTTCTTTATCATATACAAGATCCATTATTTTTGGACCATGCATATCCACTTCCCCTCCAATCTGACTATTAAGTCCCATTATAAATTTCTTAATCCGGAAGCGCTCATCCGTGTGATATATGGTAACATAGCACAAAAGTTGGGTTAACTTCTCCTAATATTCATTGACCATGATGCTACCTTGTCTCAAACCTTGGGATTTTGAAAGTTTTTGGTCATAGTATAGTTGTGGCAACCATATCTTGTAAAAAATCTCCACAAAATCTCCCAATGTTAGCTTCCATGAGTTGATATTAAGTTCCAACTTCTTGTTCATCCACTAGTTAGAGGCTTCTCCTACTAATTGATACACACCCCATGTGGCTTTAGTAACCTCATCATAGTTTCATATTTCAAAATAATTTTCTATTTGGACAAGCCACACTTTAGCCTCATCACCTCCAACACTACCATCGAACTTGGGTGGAATAATCTTCTTCATGTCATTAGAAAGTTTAGAAGAAATGAGCTTCTTATTCCTTTCAACAAATGGCATAGGTGATTTTTCCTTCTCATGATTATGGGTTTCATTATGCCCATGGGAAGATTTATCTCCTTCATGCTCATTAATAGGCACTTCCTTTTCTACCCTATCCTCAACTCTTTCCTATTCAAGGTTAGCCAACCTTGCCAAGATTTGGTCAAGCCTAGCTTCTACTCTAGTGGTTCCTTCTCCAACCTCTTGGCTTCCACCGGGATTAGTTTGTACCCTCACCATCCTTAAGTGATTGGTTATTACCTAAATGTTTATCCATGTTAGACTAAAATATGTTATCAACAATCTTATGGAAAACATTAAAAATGGCATTCATATGCACACAAAGAATTCCACACAAGACTAAGCACACACTTCTTTTGATAAACACATAGTTTTATTGATTTCATGAGAATTTCAATATATTTTGATCGATTACATGGAGTGACTATTTAGATAGTCAAGTGGAGAGTATACTTCAAATTCACTTTCTGACACATAACTAAAGGAGTATAACATATAGACTGAGAAAGTTATTTTTCCCTATCTTTTTTTCATCTCTTATCTGTTTGTACCTATCCAAAAAAGGATAATAACCTTCAGATTTATCATCTGATACATAGTTATGAGAAGCAATGTCAATATGGTGTTCATCAACAATGTGGTCTACCCTTTTTGCAAAAAAATGTTTATGAGACTATTTCTCATCTGGTGGTGTCCATGGCACATATCCCCCAGACTCATTACTTGAAGAAATTACTATTAATTCAACCAATGGAAAAACCATAAGATCCCTAAAAATAAATTCCAAAATAACACTTTCTTCTGAGCTCATATCCATGGAAAGTGGTAATGAAATAATTTTTTGGTGAGATGGTTGGTAGGTAGTTATAAATAGCCTCCATCTTCATGTTCCTCTTCACATCACTGATCTAAGAAAGTGCATGACTAAAAGTTTCAGTGTCACTCAACTAGACAAAATTGTTGTAGTTGGTTCCCTCTATAGTTCTAATGATGGATTCTATTTCCTTCATGGCCTTGAGGTAGCTCACTCATTTATGATTACTAACTTTTGAGCCATTAATCTGAGATGCACCATCTTGGCACAAGAATTCATAATAGATAACATTGGATGGAAAAAATGACAAGCTCATAGGTTCCAGAGCTAAACCTGGTAGCTCTGACACAACATGTAACATACCAACCCTTGAATGAAGTAAAAATTTCTAATTTTTCACCTTACAAATAAATAAACTATGTAACAAGCCATTACAATAAAAAAAAATTTCTTTTCTTTATTGATAATTTTTAAACAAGATGCATTCCATAATACAAAATGGATTCCATTTCTTTTCAATAATTCCATAAGTTACAAAAATACAAGAAATCATACAATTACATACATAGCTCAATGAGCTTTAGAAAAAATAGCTTCAAGATAGTCCAAGATCCTTCCTTTCAAATCTTGGTTCCTCTGTTGCCTGCTATGGAGGAGAAGCATCACTCAAGCACTTTTCTACCAATTGTAGAATGTTAATGCGGTTCCCTACACATCTATCATTTGATAGATGACCCTTCCCTTCGATGAAGAGATTGGTAGAGTAACTGATAATGAAAACCAAATGAGCATAGTGCTATGTCCTACATAACTAGAACTTGTAATCCTACAATCTTGAACTAGAATGAAATACTAGATCATGGTGAATTGACAGTGGAGTCTCGACATTTACACTTTTCAGTGGAGTCTTTAGAATTTCCTGCTACTTTGGCCAAAGTGTTCTCATTAAATACTTCAAATGAAGTTCATCTATCACATACACTACTTAGGGACGATTTGAATTAAGGCTATCTTAAGCGACACATAGGTATTTCCTTCAATGGATAGTCTATCATCCCAAAGATAACCTATCACCATATTAATCTAGTTGGAATAAACCTACTTAACAAGTAAGTACACAAACTAGGTATTTACTTCAATGTATATTATATTATCCCATAGATAACCTACATACTTGGAATAAACCTACTTAATAAGTAAGTACACAAGCTCCCTCTTGTACTTGATTATCTATCCTAGGAGTATACACAATCTTTCCTAGTTAAATAAATAACTTAGCTAAATATATCACATGTGCCTCTCATGTTCAATAATACCTAGTATATAATACCTATGATAAACACCCATCTCCTACTATGGAGTACTTAAAAGCACATCATGAAAACAACATAAAAAGATTCAATTTCCTTTCAAGAAACTCTAATTTCTCTATTACACACTGGAAAAGACAACTCAAACATACATGAAAGACATATTATTCATAAGTAAAATTAAAAAGAAGAAGCGATCCCCATGTTTGTTATCACTTATCCAAACAAATGGTAGCAATTTAACCCTTTCCAACAACAACAAGCTTGATAAACAACTTCTCAAGAATGTCACAAAGAAACTCTATCTCTCAAGTTGATAGCTTACTTCTCTCAACAAAAAATTCCCCAAAAAATAAATAGAACTCACTCCCTTTCTCTCTCTCAATTTAAAACAGAGTATGGATGGAAATAATGTAGAATAAGGAATTACAATGATGCGTAATATTGGGAAAGATTGTGTCCCTTCCAAATAAAATAGCTTAGATATTTATAGAGAATCTTGGTAACACCATAGCCTATAGTTTAGGCATGCTAATGGATAACAAGCTCCATGTAAAGCAACACATAAAACACAACAGAAAGGTGGTGACTTCCTAAGTTCATACTCAACAAAATTACCTATAGGTCAGCTTACACATTGGCAATTTAATGAAAGACTTATTCAATCTGCATATGCTTAATTCAAAATATAGACATATACAACAATTTAGTTTCCAGAGGTGGCACCAACTTCATCCACTCTCCTTGCTTGGAACGGTTTCCTTGCCTTTAGAAATAGTCAACTTCCCAATCATAACACTAAGCATAATCAAATTTGCATAAGAGATGAGTTGACTTAATATTTTAAATACGTTTGACCAAGTCTCCAATAGGTGTATATAACATAGTAGCTACATTTACTAAGTCAAAGATGATCTTAACATAGGTGTCGACTAAGTCCATCGACATAAGACGACAAATCAAAATGAAATATAAGTGTTTTATATCATGTGGTAGAAAGAGTGATAATCGACTTCACAAAATAGTCATAAGCTATTTCCATCAACCACTAATAAAATAGTCTTAAATGACTATAATCAACCTCCAATATCATAGTCATTATCAACTATAATCAGCCTTTATAAATCGACTTCTATCATGGTAAGTGATAGTCAATTTCTATTAATATATATAATATATCATATACATATATTTAAATACTATCATATATTTATATATACATATGTATATATAAATATATAAATATTAATATATGTATCATAAGTCAATAATATAAGCATACATTCAATATATATATATAAATAAGAGTACATGCAAGATAGTATATAATAAACACATATATTGAATGTATGCATATATATACGTATAAATGTATATGCCTATATGTACACGTATATGTAGGTATATCTGTATCAATGCATCCATATGAGCATGTCCATCTGCCAATGTACACATGTATTGATATACATATACATATGGATAGGTGTATATACTATACATATATATATGTTCACATTCGATTCACATATAGTCATTCACAATTACCATCATAATGATAAGTGTTTAGGTGTGGTACATTTATACATGTGCATACACATGTTGTTAGATCCCATTGACATGTATGTGGATATATATACCCATACTCCACATACATCCCACTTGTCAATATAATCATAAAATAGTACAAATAAGATCTCAAAATCTCAATAGGTAAACATTTCCCAATAATGCATGAAGTAGTAAACAAGACTCTCTAACGTAGACATATCAACTAAGGATGACTTACCAACTACCCATAAACTAACTCAACTCAATCATTCTAATGTGGTGTGTGTATGCTCAAATAGTTTACTTTTACCAGTTACCCAACCAAGATCTTCTCTTGAGTGATACTTCCCCTCTTCCTGGAGGAATGAAACATATACCTTCATCCACTAACACATGCACATGGAAGCCAATTATTCACAACATATGAAATATACATAAAACATCTCCAAGTTAGAATAATAATTCAATAACCATCCATTCACATATATGTAATATTTCCCCATGAAATAACATCAACTGAGATAACATCAAATGAGATAAAATTCACATTGATAACAAGGTACGAGCACAATTTATTCATCTCCAAAATTCACATTACATTCATATTTACCATATGTAGTAATAGTAAATAGTAACTACACAATTGGGGTGTAACATCTAGAGGTCAAATCCATGAGTAGGGTTCCCTTTTATAGGCATATATTTTATTTCTTAGTTGGATGTTTGATCTAGAAATAGAATAAAATTAGTTAACCATGTATTTGAGTATTCCAAAACTAGATTCATTATCAAAGAATATTTTAAATCATTAAGAAACAATATGCATTCGAAAAACATTAAGTTTGTTGGAATAATCACCAATGTCTCCCTTTAGATTTGTGACATGGACTAATCAGCTCATGCGAATCTATTTATCTCTGGCATTTATATTGGGCATTAATAGGTCGATCTTTCGGTGTAGTAACAACTATCTATGCAATAATTGGTATTGAAGCTTGGTTTCTTCACTTGGGTTGATTGCTGAGGTGGATCTTGGAGTTGAACACATGGCTACAAGGAAGTATCCTATTCCACTTGAAGAAATTATGTTAGAAGGATTTACCAAAGAAGATTGTTATGTTGATATGGAAGGAGAATTCAAATATACCTTGGATGATTTGGATAAATTAGAAATTGAGAACAAAGATATGAAAAAGGATCTTAGTGATGCAGATGAAGGCATTAAGATATTAAGAGAGAAACTCAAGTTCAAGATATATAAATAGGATCAAAGAGCTCAAGAAAACAAATGAGATCATTCCCAACTTAAAATTGTAGATTGAAGAAAGTAAAAGAGTTGAAGATTTCTTGAATGCTAAATTGAAAGACAAATCTCAAGATTCTCAAAGTTGGAACAAGAAGTTGTAACCTTGAGATTAGATCTAGATAAAATAAATATTCAAAAGTATAATTTCAAGAAGGGTATTGCAATACTTGATGAGATGATTGAAAATTAGAAGGGATGTAAAGATAAAGAAGGATTAGTGTTTGAAAAAGGAGAAATTCAAAGGAAAATTAGACACCATGTAGTGAAAAGAAGAACAATGGCAAGAAGGTCTGAAATCAGAGGAAATACTTCAAAAGACCACCAATTAGACAACCAAATGCTCAAAGGTACCCATAATTTAATTGAACTTTTTATGAACCTACAATAAATTTAGACATAAGGTTATGGAATGTAGAAGAAAAATGAACTAGAATGTTCAATTATTTTGTCAGTGAGTGTTTTACATGCAAAAGATTTGGTCAGAGAGCTAGTGAACACAAAAATCAAATGATGAATGCCTATAATAATGGTATGATGTTTCAATCTTTCAATGGCTATTTTTATGAATGCATTGGATTTGGGCATAAAGCTAATCAATTCAAATCCAGAATAGGTGGAAGTAAGCTTGCTCAAAATGTTAAATGCTACAAATATAATAAGTTAGGACACATTGCTAAGTTTTGCATAAGCAAGAATGCAAAGGTTGGTCCAATAAAGAAGAATGATCCAGTGAAAAAGGATGATCTAGTAGAGATGAAGAAAGAGATGGAATAAATCTAGAAAAATAATGAAGAGATAGAGGTTAAGATTGAGTCTATGCCATCTTCTGGTGTAGATGTTTCCTTTGAAAACTAAGTAATGAGCTTTGGTTGAAGGGAATTTTTGAGAGACAATCATTAAGACCCTATCGAAGATATGGTGTTGATGCCTTTAGCACACATATATGAGGTGTAGTTTGATATTCTTGATGTATTGGTGAATACACTTGTGGGAAATATGAAGATGCAAAATTTTGTGGAGCAATTGAAGGTGACTGTGCATTATGGTTAGGGTTTTCCATCTTTTTTCCTAACTTCAAATTAGTGCATTCAATACGAATTAGGTTATTTTCAAAAAGGTTTTATAAGTGATTTCAAATTTGATCTAAGTCACTTGCAAATGATTATTTGAAGAGAAAAGAGCAGTGAAGGAGCAAAGAGAAGCATTTCAAAATTCTTGTGCACAAAACCCTAACTGGTGGCATTGAAAAGATATTTATAGTTTCTATTTTCCCTAAGCGTTTGAAGTACTTTCATTACATTGGAAAATTTATACCCCGCAAGTTGTCGAGGTTGTGGATCGACCCCATCCAAAATTCAAACAATACCTGATAAGTCAATGATGAATAATCTAGATGGTGCATTTTTTAGCATTTTGTATGGTGTGGTACATACAAAAGATGTCAATATATACATTCATACAAATTTTGAATAATGAAATCACTCAAATTTAGGTGATGTATCATTTAATGAACTCACTAGAGACTAAGTTGAATTGAAACTTGAGTTCGAGAGCTTGATAGAGAAGAATCTGGACGTCTAGAAAATTTTCCCCATCTTTTGATACATGGATGAGTGGGTTAGATACACCTTGAGAAGGATTCATGATAGGTTTATGTGGTTAGATATTCCTCATATAATTAGTAAGGATAGTATTAGTGTTGTAACGAGATTATGCTCAACCAGACTAGTTCTAGCACTCAAGTCAGTAAAAAATTAAATGGTGATGGAGTTAACATGTGTAAGATATGAAAAGTGAACCCTAACAATGAAATGCATTAGAGACCCTATAGTGAAATATGCATCAATGGTGATAAGGTATAAGATATATTTTTTTAAATAAAGAGAACTTTATTTCTATAACTTCCATCAACACTGCATATGAGATGGTGAAGAAAGGTGCATATTATGATTTGTGTGAGTTGTTGAGGGAACAAATCCTAGATAATTTTCATAAGACTAAGGACTTTTGGTACCCCTTCAAGTTTGGTACCTTGATTATTTTTTTACTTTTCTACTTTCTTAATGAGGTTCTAGGAACTATAAACATAGTATGCTTGAAGGAAAAATTAGTGGCATCTCAAATCAGAGACCCATTGATGAGATTAGGTGATGAAGCCACACAAAATAAATAACTATGGGGATTATTTAAAAATTTCCAATAGAATATGAAATACATAGAAATGATTCCAATGAGTTCGGTGGAAAAATATAAAAATGACATCATTTTTATGGTAAGCAAAGATTGCTGCGTAATGGAGGTTGTTGAGCCTAGAATTATGTGGATCCTTGAAATGGGATATGAAGTTACAGAGGATTTAATTGCTGGTCTAGCTAACCATATGCTAAGCCAACCTAAAGATACCTTTAAGGAAAGATATGGAACATATCAAGAGAATCTATGGAGGTGCACATGGAGCAGAGGAAAAAATTAGATAAAGAAGTACATTAAGAAGATTGTTGGACAAATTGTAGAGATGATGGGCCTATCAAAGGAACAAGTGGAGAAAACTAAAAGAATATCTGACTCTTTGGGAGGTGCATCTAGTGAAAGAAGATCTGGTAGAAAATCTACCTCCTCTTAGGCTGCCCCCAATTCCTCTAGAAATTTTCCCTTTTTTAGTGGAACAAAGAGAAAGGAGTCAACCAATACTCTGGATAAAAATTTAAGAGTGCATCTATGAAAGAAAAGGATCCTCTAGTAAGCAAAAAGGTGCACCAAAATAGAGAAAAGTGAAGGCTAAGGCTACAAGGGAAAATAATTTGAGTGTGGATGAAGAAGAGGAAGAGGTAATAGAAGAACCTCTTGTAAGAAAAATAATTAAGAGTCTCTCAAGCAGAGACAAGTACAAAGAAAGTCAAAATTGACATTGTAGATACTAATAGTGAAGTGGAGGTGGAGAAACAAAAAAAAGGAGTTCAAAATTTATGTAAGGGAGAAGAAATCCACGTTTTTAAATGAGAAAAAGCTTCAGAAGCAAAGAAGAAGAATGACAAGTCCTCCCTAGTAAGAAAACATAGCCCCATGAAATTAGATGCATTATTTAATGGCATAGTGGAATAGGAAATGTTGGAACAAATTTTTGCCTTGTATGCCACTACAAATGATACTGATAAATCTACAATAAAAGAAGAAATTATTAGATATAGTTACATTTGATGTCAATATGAAGCATATTGATGTCCAATTTCTTGAAGATTTGAAAAGTGCATTATATGAAAGAAGAAAAGATGCAATAAATGAAGATGTAAAGTTGATATCATTTGCCTTGGAGAAAGTTAGAGCTACCTTTTCTGATGAGGACATGGATAAATTAGCTCAAGTGTACAAAAAGCAATTCAAAACTAAGAAAAGGGTCACTACCCTTATGAGAAGAGACAAAAATAATATTGAGAGCTTAAGGAATGAATATGTGGAGAACGTTGCCAATTTGGAAAAATAGCTAGGCATGATACCATTGAAGAGAAAATGCATGATGATGTTTATGTTCCAGAAGTTAATATACCAAAAGTTACATAGTAGAAAGATGCTCAAAATGAGCATGATTCAAAGAAATAAGATGTGAAAAAATATACCCCTCCAATAGTGGAGAATGTGGCTACAAAAGAAGAAAATGTTATTGATAACATTCCTTCGGTAGGAGAAAAAAATGTTGGAGAAGAAAATGTTAAAAGAGTTTCAAAAGGAGGATTACCCAACATGACATATGTCCCCTCCTCCGAAAAAAGAGAAGAATGCTGAAGATAAGGTTGTACAAGACAACCTAAAGATCAATGAGGCAAAAATTTGTTAGAAATTTAGTACTAGACATATATAGTTAAATAAACAAATTAACAAGCTATTGCTAATTTAATAAATAAAATTTAGTTCAGGTAGTTATATTCTCATAAATAGTTTTATAAGAGAATCATAGCTTTATAATGCCAATACTTTGTAATAGTTTGTAGTTGAATGTGATTGATAGTATTTTTGATTCAAGAGGAATCTCAATTTTTATCTCATTTCAATATGGTATCAGAGAAGGTTACTTCTTAGACCTCTCTTTGATCTCCTTCCATTCATTTGTTTTCATCAAATGCGGTGTTTACAATGGTACTGCAATAAGGACCACATTCAAATGCTATTTTTTTCTTCCAATATTGCATTCTTCAATAGGTGAGAAATATAGACCATGTGAAAAACCCTTTTGAATCCATCATTCATCTGCATTTCTTCTCTTTCTCTCCACTATGTTCATTCTTGCCATTGTTTGAAATTCAATTCTATCCATTGTTATCATCCCAATTTTTTTTAAAATAAAAATTATATACCCTGATCTATTGCAAGAATATGCATTAAAAATCATGCTTCTCCATGTTATTTTTAGGTGCAGTATTCATTAGTAGTGCTAAACATTTGAGAGGCATTTTTTTGATATACAAAAAGGAGACTTCACATGACTTGTGTTCTCACTATTGCAAAATTTATCTGTAATTTTCTGGAGTATTTTTCATCGAGATCGTTGCCACCTATTTTAGAAAAGTGTTTACATATTAACTTTTGGACATGTCTATCATCAATGATAGAAGTTATATGCATTGCTTTCCCATTCTGGCCAGACAACTGAAAGCTACTGGGTGTTTATGTTTGAGACTATAGTGCTATCCCTTGGATTTTTCATATGCAAGTCAGATAATATGGAAGAGATGAGGTATGTTTACATATATGCCCATAGAGGGAAAAAAATGGAACAAGTTTTAGATGTTTTTTTGTTTGTTTAAAATTTATGTCAAGGTTTTTTGAGAAATACACGTGGGGAATATTTAAGTCTTATTTTAAGAACACATTTTAATGGATAAATTAAGCCTTTATGAAAATTTTGATGGAAATGATTTTCGTATTTGGAAAATACAGATAGAGTTAGTGTTAATTGAAAGAGATATCTGGGAAATTGTTGATGGTATAGTGCCAAAGCCAACAAATATAGATGAACTTCAAAAATGGAAGGTAAAAGATAAGAAAGAATTGGCTATAATTGGTCTCAATTTATCTAAACCTTATTTGAATCATGTAGATTTTAAAAAATCTTCTAAGGATATCTGGGAAACATTGAATACTTTGTTTGGATGAAAAGATAATAGTGCAAAAATAACTATAAAACAAAATTTGTATGGTTTAAAAATGGAAGAAGATGAATATATATTGTCTCACATCAGTAAATTTTGTTCCTTGATAAATCAGTTGGTTGATATAAATGAAGAAATAAAGGAAAATTATGCAAAATAAATTCTTTTAAATAGTATGCCAAATAGTATGTCTCACAAGGTATTCACCTTAAGTAAAATGAATCCAAGTCTAGAAAGTATTATATCCACATTGCTTAATGAAATAAACAAACATGTTTCTGAAGAAGAAGTTGCATTTACTACACAAAACAAAGCTAGTACTTCTTACAAAAATTCCAAACATATGACAAAGTTCAAACATCCAAGTGGCACATGTTTCTATTGTAAAAATATAGGGCATGTAGTATTGAATTGAAAATAGAGAGCACAAGATCTTCTTGATGGAAAGTTGCAAGATAACACTTTGATGATTGAAGGAAAAGACTGCACTTCAAGTGATGAAGAATATGTGTACTAATTTATAATTTTCCTCTATGTTAGTAATAAGGGAGGTGTTAGAAATTTAGTACTAGACATATATAGTTAAATAAATAAATTAACAATCTATCATTAATTTAATAAATAAAATTTAGTCCGGGTAGTTATATTCTCATAAATAGTTTTATATGAGAATCATGGCTTTATAATGTCAATACTTTGTAATAGTTTGTAGTCAAATGTGATTGAAACTATTTTGATTCGAGAGAAATCTTTAATTTTCTCTCATTTCAATAAAAATATAGAAAATATGCCTTCCTCGGATATGAATGCAAAATCAGTTGATGACGAGAAGAAGGATGAGAAAGAGTCTAGAAATGCTGAGAAGAATGAAGAGAAAAAAAGACAACATTTGTGACAAGGAAAATGCAAAGGAAAATAAGGATGAAGGTAATGTGAAGATGGTTGGAGAGTCTTTTGGAACCTCTGAAGATTCATTAAAGAGTTTATTGAACATGCAATTATAGTTCCAATCTATTGTTTCTATCGAGTTATTAAAAATTCCAATGTAGCATGGGCAAGTTGATATGGACAAGATGTCCCCTTTGTACAAGTTACAACTCGGTTATGCATTTCATGCCTCATATAGAAAGTAAATCTTATAGATACACCAAAAGAGTGAAAAACTGATAGATGAAACAATGAAGGTGTTGTAGGAGAATGTTCTTGAAGTATTGACTAAACAACCTTAAGGATCCTTAGAATTTTGTTGATGAGGCCAAGGATCTATTCCAATTTTTCTTGAAGTGGCCTAGTTCAACAAAGAACATAAAGGTTGAGATGGATTCCATTGAGGAAAATATTGATAAGGCATTAAATGCCTATGATCTTATGAATGATGTAGATGTATCCACAAGAGGAATAATTAAAAATATGCATGAAAAATTCTTCCAGTTGCAAGAACAAAGATAAAAGATTATAGTGCAGTTTGGAAAACTTAGAGACCTGGTGAATACAAAGTTCACACCCATATTTGGTGCTCTAATTAGTGCTAAGAAAGAAATAAATTTGAATCTGGTACCTAGTACTTTGGATGAAGGAGAAGAACTCCTCATGGAGTTTGAGGTTGTGAACTGCATGCTTGGGTTGGCCAAGAAACATTGGAAAGATGGTAAAAAGGACTGACATGCACACCTTACAAAATTGCAAGTGTTATACACTTATTCTAGTTAAAATATGTACAATTATTTTCTATTTATGCATTTCAGACTTCATTATATATATGTAGAAGTTAGAGGATAATATAGCAATGCAAATTTTAATGGATAGCTCTATTAGGGGAAGTTGTTTTTTATAAATAACTTTGTTACTCTCATGCATCTATGTATATATTAGTTAGGGGGAGTATGTGAGGAAGTCATGTATATATGAAAGGGGGATAAGGGAAAGAATAGAAAGTATATGTGAATGATGTCAAATGGAGCAAAGAACATGAAATATGTATGCACCCTTTTCCCTTGATGTCAAAGGGGGGAGAATAGTTTGGACATGAAATGGAGAAGAGTTGATGCAAGTTTCCATCAATGAAAAAGGGGGAGATTGTTGGAAGTTTGAGGAGATTGTCATGATATGAATGTTGGCAATATGAGCATGGGCTTATATAGTATTGTCATTGGTGTCAAAATTGTGGTTTAATGTCTATAGTTGGTTGGTGAAGTATGAGTGAGTGAGATATAGTTGGTTGGTGAAGTATGAGTGATCATGGAAATGATAATACAACATAGAGAGACATATATTCTTCTACAGTATAAAATAGAATGTTGTATATTTGACTAAGTCCATAACACAATTTTTTAGTGTACAAAGAATCCATTTTTTATTCTGCATTAGTTCACCTTGAGGTTTTTTTTTTGTGGTTATAAGGAAGTTTTGGAACATGTTGGAAGAATTGAAATCCAAATTTTTATGTCTTTATGTCCTTTGGTGCAAAATTTATGGTTGACAATATATTGGGTTTGCAGTGACTATTGCATGTGCAAAGTACCTATTTAGATTGGTTCACATTCCACTATGAAAGCATATATGCTTATAAAAATTTGTGGGAATGTTTACGTATGTAAAAATGGTGTGTAATCCAAGTGGCATATGTTTCGGAGGTTTGTATGTCAATTTGTGGATAATCAGTTGATGCATTTTGGTGTTGTCTCACCAATGGTGCTGACCTAATATGTTTGGGGTTGTGCGGAGTTAAAGGAAGTGTTGATAGATTATGTGGGAGATATTATAGGTCCATTCCAACCTATTTGTATGTGTTACAAGTTTTTAATTAATGCATGAAGTGTGTATGCTTGATCTTGAGCCAACAAGTTATTATTTTGCATGATACATCTAATTAGTTCAAGCTAATTGATGTTGTAGGTTTTTGTGAATGTAATGTGTATAAATGTAAGTTCATTTTCAATGTTGTAGGGATGAGAAGTGATGTTGTGAGATGTGAGATGTATTGTAAAAGATGAGTGATTCAAATTCCTAAGCAGAGCATGTAAATGTAGTGGAGTAGAGTGTGGAAGTAGTGTAATATGAAGTGTGTTGATTCAATATTCAGAGCTTCAGTGGAATTATATATTTACTGCATATTATAGATGCAACTTTAGTAGTTTAATCTTGGTAGCGATCCAACCCTCTTTCCTGGAAGTGAACCATTTTATCTTACTCTCTAGACAGTGAGTCCACCCGACAGTGAGCCTTTTTGTAATATGTTATGACAGGTTGTAATATATTGTGAGCTAATCCTCACTGTGGTTTTTCCTTTTTTGGGTTTTCCATGTAAAAAAATGGTGTTCATGTGTTATATTATTTGATGATTTCTTTCCTTACTACAAATAGAATATGATGCTTGAAATGAATATTTAAATGTTTAAGTGGTTTTAGAGAATATTAATTCAGCCCCCTCTTAGTATTTTAGGTGTTCAATAAATGGTATCAAAGTCATGGTTGTAGGTTTGAATTCCCTTGAGTGACACTGAGGGGGGATTATTGGACTAATCTCAAGCAGCTCCCTTCAGATTCGTGACATGGACTAACCATCTCCTATGGATCTATTTATCTCTAGTGTTTATATTAGACATTAACAAGTTGATCTTTTGGTGAAATGACAATTGTCTATGCAATTTTTTTTACTAAAAATCAAGTATTAATCTCTCTTTGTCATTTTAACAAGTGTGCTTGTTCATATTAGTTATCAATCTCATCTCTTGAATATAATTTTTTTTGCTTACTTATGTTGTGTTTATTGATTTGGCTTAAATTATTTTAATCTTCATCTTTATTTCCTTTAAAAATACCATAATAGATATATATGGAGCATACAATTTTACACATTTATTATTATAATGATAATATAGGAATTCTCTAGTGTTGGTTTTGTAGAGGATGGGGACTGGATGCTCAAGACCCTAGGTCACAAGAGGGATCCAAACAACAGGCTGCCCTAATCTACCTCAAGCTACATGGATGATTTAGAAAGGTTTAAGGTTTAAGGGGTTGAAAAGGAAGGAAAATAGTTTTTTCACTTTCCTTCTACTAACCTGAATGCCCCAGGGAGTCAAATGAGTCAAATTGTAGGGTTTAGTCTGCAACTTAAGTATCTCACTTCTTGAGGATGACAACACATGACATCGAATCCAGTGCACTAGTGCCTTAGTGGGGTGTTGGTGTCTATACAAATCGAAAGAGTAAAGTGCAGAAAAAAAATGCTTAGAAATTAACTAGTAGATTGACCAACGAGGTTTTATGCTATGAAAGAGATGAAAAATATAGAAATAACAACACAACATTGAGTATAATTTAAGGACACTAACCTATAATTTGACAAGGAAAATGTGGTAGAAATGGACCTTCAAACTTGCGATTAGAGGTCTTCAAAGTCTTTAGTTGACGAAAAACCTACACACACAAGAATGAGAAAAAGTTGGGGTTGTGTTTAGAAGACTGCCTCAGTCAGTCCCTTGCATTGGTGTTTCCACCTTCATAGACAACTAGATAGAAATTATTATAGAATGATGATAAAGAAGTCATAGGAATGGAAATACCAAGAAATAAGAAAACACAATACATTACTACACAAGTAGATGATGCAATGCAAAGTGATAGTGAATGGATATCACCTTGCCAATTAGATTCTCTGAAGGCACATAGAGGAAGATGTGAGCTAGCAAGGTGTCCAAAGCCAGTGTTTCTATAAAAATGATGAAGAGGAGCCAAAAAAAGGAAGCTTGCAGCTACAATAGAATTCAAATGTGAGAGTGAAGGAGCTGAAAGTGAGTGTGTAGAGTCAAGAATGATTAAGAAATTGAAGAAGCTAGATAGAATGAAGAATAAGGTAATTTGAAGGGAATAATGGAGGAAAAAGGGTTGTTTGAAGTTAAAACAAAGGGTGAGAAACATTACACTTCACATCCAATGGAGGAGTGTAACACCTCTATAGATTCTAGAGGCATGAATCTTGTTAGGATGGTAGCATACCATGTAGACGTCTACACATTTCACTAGAATCCCAGATAGAATATCCCCCATCGACACACGAAAAATTTCCAAGTGGATGGAAGGTGGAAATGGATATGGAAAAGACATCATCGAGATCACATTATCTAAGGTAAGGGATGCATAAACCAGGAATTTACAAGGGGTCAAAATTCATGCCATCACAGTTTACCCCTACTTTAGTGAGCATAAGTGTCATCGAATGCATGGTAAAGTAGAGTGTAAGAAGTTGAAGAACATATACTTGAACAGTCAAGGAAGCATACCATAATCTAGAAAACTTGGGTGTAGGAGAGAGATGGCTCCACAGGTACTTGGTCCTATGGATATTTGAAAAAAAGTGTCGCAGGTACTTGATCTTGTAGAAGGTGAACAAAAGGCTCTACAAGTGCTCAATATTATAGAATTGGCTCCATGGGTGCTTGGTCTTGCAAAGGATAATCAAAGGGTTCTACAGGTACTCGGTCCTCTAGAATGAAAAAGCTTCATAGGTGATCAGTCCTACAAAGGAGGCATCATAGGTACTTGGTCCTAAGAGGGGCTAGATGTGAAAGGCTCCACGTAGTTTGATTGACCCTTAAAAGTGCCTAGTCTTGCAAGGAAACATATTAATCCACATAAAAAACATGTTGGGAAATAAAAAATTCTTGTAGATAAAAAAACCATATCTTAGAACATACAATTAAAGGAGAATATTTCAAAGGGGTCCCTCAAGAACCCTTCAAAAGAAAGAGGGGTTTGCTAAAGGGAAATTTTGTTTGAAAAGAAATTACATTTTCACAAATGATCCTATCATCAAGGAATCCTCTTGAAAGATTCTCTTTTGTCAAGGAATCCAAAAAAAATAAGGATGACCTCCTCAGAGGTGAAATATCAATTCCTTTTTGTTACAAATTCGATTTCAAAAGACAATCATGCTAAGGGGATCCTTTTTGAAGGATGCAATTTTTGAAAAATGAACGTTTTTTTAGCAAGTGATCCATTAGCCACTAAATACACCTTATTAAAAACTAGATAAGTAGGATCCCACCTTAGGATGGTGTGTTCAAACTAAAGGAGCACGTGGTATCCTAAGGAAAGGAAGAACATGTAGAGATGTCATGGCCCACGATACATGGAAAGATGGAGATGCAAAATACTGTCATACATGTGAGGGACAATACATAGGCAACACAACATCACAAAGAAAGCAAAGAAGACAGAAAGATAAAATTAGAAAGATAAGTAGAGATGAAGAAATCAAGGGGTATGGGGATATGATAATTCAGGGTCAAAATTTCTCATAGATATAGATATATAAATATAATTTAATTTATGTATGAACTACCATCAATCCCCTACTATATTATATCATCAAGAAAGGTACGTGAAAAAATTTTAAAAATTAAAAATTGGGTCAACATGGAAGGGAAGCCTAAATTTCCCCAACACTTTGCATCATCCCCAATTGTAAAAAATCAAGGTATTGGTTAATAGTTTTGTCACCTAAATCTATATTCTTACACCCATGGAAGTGACTATTGTAACAATAGATGAATCAGTAATAATGGTATTTTATACTGATTCTCTACTTATTTTAAAAGGTGACAACTACCTTCATTTTATGTTCAATGAGTGAAATAGAAACTTAAAACTAAGGTTGATTTTAACCAAAAAGAAAGTGAAAGGTGTTGCTTTTAACTATAAGGATTTGAAAGGAAAACTAACAACTTAAAATGATGAAAATTTAACTAATAAAACCATGGAAAAAACATTAAAACATCTCATACATCCATCACCATAAAATCTTTACTCAAAGATAAAAATATCACAACAATGAAACCAACCACACATATGTTACCCCAATAATAGATAATCCAATAGAAAATTACTCAACATAAGAAGAATAAATTCATACACCATAACACAAAGATCATGCCTACATAAATTTCACCATAGTCTTTTCCATATATTGAAATGACAAAAAAAATAGTAAACTAAAGATAGTAGAGTTTTTCTAATGAGTAAAACAAAGTTCACTCAAAAGATCCTATAGCCAAACATCATCCCCATATTTAAAGATTAAAAATTGTTCAAAAATGGTTTCTTGAAGACAACCATTTCAGAAATTTTAAAAATAAAGTCTTTAAAAATTATCAATATCCTAATTAAATAAAATAGAATAATTAAAACTAATCAACATTTTCAGCACCGGTTCTTTCGCCTTCCACAACTACTCCCACATGCTGATTTTGTAATGCCTCTTGAATCTTTACCCTCTGCCTATATTCATGGTACTTTGTTGAAAATTGTATTGATGCTCTTACTCCTTGGGGTTGTCATAATTTGCAACTTGGTTCTCCATTTAGACAATGCACGATCAAACTTAGCAATTGTTTCATAGATGTCATCATTTTTAGACTTGAATGCATTCATATAAGTTTGCATAATGCTCAATTTCCTGAACAAGTCAACAGTGGAGGTTTCAGGATCGCCTACTTCTTTGTAATACACTTCCTTATACTACTTTGTTATATTAGTGAGGTCCAAATTTTTTTCATCAAATTCATCAGTGAGATCGACTTTCAGAGCATTGAAATTTTCCTTTATTTTTACCATTATCTCAAGATATTTTTCCAATACTTAATTTAATTGATTTCTTTGATATAATCCTCATATATCAACAAATTCCACTGCAAAGAATCAAGTCAATTGGAATCAATTTCTTTAGGATCATCAACTATATTCTCCCCAATCAACACAATATGCTCCATGGAAGATATTCAACAATTTATTTTGAAAGAAAAAAAGTGCTACTATGCTCTCTTCTAATTTGTTGCAGCTCAATTACCAATTCTTTTCTTTTACCAGACACCTCAATATTAAATTGCAAAAATTTGGAAATAAAGAAAAGGCCATCATGATACAGTCCCTCAATCCATTCATTAGCAATTTTAGCATATCCCAAATTCTTTCTAACCTTTTGCACGATATCAACATCAATACCCTAGACACTTAAAATGGAGGCCTCTTGAGAAGTTGGGTTCACGAATGATGAAATAATTTTTTTTTTAAAAAGAATATTGGATTGCAACTAAATATTCTCTTTTCTCTACTCCTTATCCCTTTTTATCAATTAATTAATGGAATAATTAGTGTTGTAAAAATCACCTTCTAAAGAAGAAGGCCACATATCAATATGGGTCACTTTATAATCTGCCTACATTATTTCATTCTCATTTAAATATTTTGTAGGGTTAGAAATTTATAACAGTTGGTTTCTAGAAGTGGCATCTCTAATCATTCATGAAATTCATTTTTCCTTCTTAGGCTATGAGGAACTCTAAAGCAATGCAACAACTGTATCCACTTCAACTATCATTGAGGGAAATTTTTTTCCTTTCTTTTCAACCACCTTTTTCAACCATGCCAGAGAAGTAACTGTTATCAACCAGGATTACACCTGAGATGCTAAGCCTGAAACTCAACAATCCTGTGAAGCATTGAAACACCTTCGAGCCTATGGGTTGCTCATATCAAAGGTGAGTCTCTAGATTATGGATTGGTTCCCCTTTTGATGTTTAAATAAAATTAAATATGGGTAGGAAAAGGGAGAAGGATTACAATGAAAGGGTAAAACTAAACTCTAAAAAAGTAAGGTGATGGACCTATGATATTTGATCAAAAACTGCAAAAATCTCTACAAGATTCCCAAAAACACTCTATTTGCACAACCTAATTTGGACAACAAATCCACATAAATCATTTGTTCAAAGGCTCTTTAATTTCACTTTTTTGAAAGGAAAGCAAAGCTTTCACAATCAAAACAGATAAAATTTAATAATAAACACAATGAATAATTTATAGAAAATACTCAAATTTATGCATATGGCGATCAAGCTTGAGACAATTTTTTTAAAGGTTTAGCAATTAAAACACAATAAAAATTCAATCAGATCAAGAACTTGAATGCAAGAAACTGAAACTATGAAGGCAATACTTGAATGAACTCTTGGAAAACATGGAAGAAACTCTACAAAATTGTGATGAATTAACTAGAACTATTGAATTACTAAAAAACTGAGTTACAATGTCATCTCCTTGAAAAATGCAAAGGTAGAAAAGCAAGAATTGAGGAAAAAGAATGAATTTTTCCAATATATACAAAGAAGAAACCACATGAGGAGGATGATTAATTTCTTTGTTTGACTAGATACTTGGATTTATTGACAATGAGGAAGACATTATATAGGTGCTCAACTTACTGGCTATTTTGGAACAGTAAGAACATGTTAAATTTTTTCATGAGTTACTGGTCCATGAAAGTAAAGATGATAGTCTTGTTTTGCATGAAGATATTACTAACTATCAAGTTGAACCAAATCAGATCAGGTTCTCCATGAAGATGAAGCATCTAACTTTCTTTCATAACTCCCTTTGTACTACATTCAAGAGGCTAGCATGAATGAATTGAAAGAAACTTTCCTTAAAGATCAATCAAGTGAGCTAATTGAAGATAATTAGTCTCTTCAAGACATATCAAGGTTTGATTGTCAAGATTCTAACTATTCAGCTTGCAGAGAGCTTGCCACTCTATTGAATTCTTCTAATGACCAAAACCCCAAATCAATAAGTGGCGAGGATAGACATATTTTGGAAGGTCAAATGGTTGATTCACAAGAAAAAGGTTGTTCAAGTAGAGCAAGAAATGCAACAAATCATAGATTTTGAAGGTATGATTTTTGAATACCATCATGAAAATAAGTTAGAACATACTTTCTATGATAAGGTTGATCATGATATAGATTTATTCTCAAACACCATTGAATTTTTTTTTCTCTAATATTGTTGACAACTTAGCACCTGTCAAGACAAAGGATTGTGATCAACATAATCAGGTAGCCAAAGAGGTTGTGGTTGAAGAAACAACACATGCGAAAGAAGCTGGTAGAAAAATTCCTCAATTTAGCATCTCAATAGGATGCCCAATCATGCATCTCTCCATAACAGAGTTCAAGAAAGAGATTGTAATTGACGGACAACAAGGCCAATTTGCTTATTCATTCCAAACTAGTAGTTTGGTTGATCAAAAAAAGAGGGTGAGTGAGTTTTTTTATATTATTTATCAAGAATTGTAGAAGCTTATGGAATATCTTCTCATTCTTCTTCATCTAGTTTCAACTGTTCATAAGAATGTAAATCAACATTTATTGTTAAGAAAGGGCAGTTATTTCTCACAACTAGTGAATGGTCATGTTTGAGCACTACCAATGTTGGGTAGTGTGGGGTAGGGTAGTTTTAAGTTAACAATTTCTCATTACATAGTAGTTTCCTTTTAGTTCAATTTTTATTTCCAATAAGTGCAAATGCTGCATGGTTTTCTAACTCTATCTTAAACAAAGTTAGATAGTTTCTTTCAGTATTGTTTGCTGCTAAGTTACATAGGTTCTCTAAGTTGGAAAGGAACAAATATAGAATCCACATGCCCAATGTATATACAAGGCAACTAATCTGGCATGCTTAGTAGGAAAGCCCACAACAAAAATCACCAAAATGTTACAAAAACTTTCACCTTAGATCAATTTGGCAGAACTAGAAATAGATGCTTATATGGAGGTGAAAGGTACACAAATTTTATGCTGATAGTTCATTTGAGTGAATTCGGTTTACAATGTAGAAAATCATAACACAAAAGATTTATAAAATGTTGCATAGTAATGTTTTTTTATTCATCATGAAGTGGAAAATATACATCATAAGAATAAACCATTTTTGTTTGGTGTTTAAAAACCAAAAAAGTGTTTAAGTGTCCCACACAAGTTATGGGAATAAATTAATTAATTTTATTCAATTTGAACTGATTACATCTAATACTGGGTGTAAACTATACATTTGAATATTAAAACAAAGAGAAGAAAATTTGAAGAGAGTCATCTCCATAATTTCCTTCTAATGTTTTTATAGGGTTGACCCTCCTCTTGAGTTCCTTCATCTCCCCTCATTCTTCAAATCCAATTGAACTTGCAAAAGAAAAATATTAGAAAATAGTCCTGTTAGAACTCCAGATATAAGCCTAATCACATTTCCCATCCACAAAAAATATAGTCTACAACCATTACTAGATACAACCAACACAATCAGATCAATTCAAACACGGATGTTCAAAACTAGATCATCAAGCAAAAATGAGGTCATAATCATCAAAAACACTATTTTTATCTAACATGTTTGTTCACTATGCAGGAACAAGTTCTCTTCTTGTTCATTAGTCAATATATTTTTATTTTAGTACGTGGAGGAAAATGGGCTCCCACAAGGGTCGACCCCGACATACTAAGTTTGCTACAATCTTCACATGATAATGCATAAGAGAGGTATGTAGTGATAGCATACATTTTCGAGACTAGAGCAACTGTAGGTTACCAAAAGGAGACTTCCTCAATATGCATTAACACATGGAGCATACATCAAACAACACCACAAAGCATGAAAATGAAAAAGGGTAGTGTTCATGAAGGAGGTAGTGTGTAAGAAATGCTCACATTTGGTCACACCCATGGATGCCACTTCAAATAGTGAAATTTAAATGATAATGTTATATGCACCAAATAGTTATAACTGAGGGGGGTAAGTGTAATGGATCATGTCATATAACCTCTAAAAATAGACTGGCAACATTATCAAATTTATAAGAGCAATTATAAAATGAAAGACAATGTTATTGAAGTGTCATCAAAGGACAATGATATTGTACCAACGAGGTTCTTTTAATGTGATCTCATGCATACCATGTTTTAGGAGATGAATATGAAATAACAATATCACTTGGAATTAAATAATATATTGTGCACCATGAGGATATTTTACAATGCATAGGAATTCATATGAAAATCATAAAATAGACTGAAGTTATTCACTAAATAGGATAAGGGAGAAAGATAATTTGTGAGATGCAAGCTATAGGGATAGTACTCATGCTCAACTTAAAAGACAACATCAACAAGAATGCCATAATGACCTTACATTAAGAAAGGAAGCAATCCATGCATTGTCACAACCAAAAATGGAGTACAATCATTGAAGAAGCAGTGCTTGAGAAATATAAAAGAACAATGACTCTTGCAAAGGTCAAAGTCACCGGTTAAAAAGAAATGTCAATGTATTTAATGATTGAACAAAAGAGAGGTCATCAAAATGCTATTATCATGAATGCAAAGAAAGAAAAAATACATAGTGACAACAATTTTCATTATCAAGGTTCATTAAAGCTCTAGTATCTTGCACCTAAATAATCCTAGGTAGTACATGATGTGTCAAGCTTCACAAGATCCAATACGTGCCACAAGCATCTTCATCATAAGAGGGAAGTGAGAAATAAACACATATAAAGAGATAGTCTCAATCATGGGATTTATTCTAATTAATCACATGTTTACATGATAGTCAATAACATAGTTCATGATTAGATGATGAACATGAAGTTAAAAGAGCTTAGGTCAAAGGATGATCATGCCATGTGTGGTTACATTCACATTAATGGAACTTGTATTTTCAGTAAAGACAAGATTAAGTTATAGGCCTTAACAACATAGAAGTGGCAACTTCCTAAACACAGTGCAATGTGGAGTTATAACATGAAAGTGATTGTCATAAAGGAATGGATCATAAGAGTTCACCAGCTATAAATGTAATGATACAAAGAATAGATCAGATAAACCAACAACACATCATGAACATGAATTCCATTATGTGCTTAGGGTTTTATTATCAAACCCTCATTTTTGCAAGAGGGTTCTATCATTCTTTAGGGGGAAAGAAAAGAAGAAACCACAACTTACATTTGGGCCCAAGTTATTTACAATAAAGGAAAACAAATACTCGAAAATACTATAGCCATGACCTCTATCAAAGGTTTAAATTCAAAGGTTTGTGGGTTCACTACAATGGCTCGAGGGTTTTAAGTCTAAAACCAAAATATCTAAAGAGATTTGCATCAAGTATTTGTAAAAATACATAAAAGTAGGGGAACTCGCAAATTTATTTCATAATAGATGGCAACCAAATGGAGAAAATAAAAACAACAGAGATAGCTGCAACCTTAGTGTAAAAAAATCCCTTACAAATGTAGAAAAATAACGAGCCTAAAATACAAAAGGTTCTCATTTTGCATGGAAATGGAACTTAAGAAAATTTTATACACAAATAATGCTCGATCAACAAGCATAAGGACATCACCATGATTCTTAGGTAAAGGCACAAGGCCAATTATCAAAGAGATTCTTAAAGGCACCCAAAAATGTCAAAAACTATGGTAGGAAATATATAGAATTTCATGTTTTTTAGAAAGGTCGAGTACCAGATATGATGCAGATACAAGCCACAACCTGCAATTTTTCCTTTCAACAATGCAAGGATAGAGAAACAAAAGGACAAATATTACATTCCAAAGGAAATATAACTAGAAAAAGGGAAGTATATAATATGTGTGTATATAGAGAAGTAGCTTGCAAATGCACCAACACTATCCCAGTGCCTATAAATGAAAACTCCATTCGATCTCCAAGAAGTCTCCAAACAATCTCAAAAACCCTAGCTCGAGGAGAGACTTCATGGCAGTAGAGTCTTCTCAAAAAATTACAAA